>QVRM01001332.1:0-21349 GCA_003439945.1 Dermanyssus gallinae | reverse complement strand
TTTAGTCCCGGAGTATGACTCTGTTGTCATAAATATCATTCACTTTGTGCGTATGAGGGCTTGCTTTCTTTCGAAGGTCGTGGCACGATACATGTCTAATATCACGCGTCATGCGGCCTCTGGTTACCTCTTTGGCATTTCTGGAAAACCAAGTGCTATTTTTTATTTTGGAGATCATTTACTATCTATGGGGGAGGGCTGCATCAGGAAGCAGTGAAGATCAGATCCTGCCGTTTTTAGTTAAAGCAAAGCCTGTCACTGCTGAATGATTGGGGAACAGAAGGTATTACACAGCAACAAGCGATAACGTGATGTTAGAAGCCCAGGTCTCTGAGTGTTTACTGGCCCTTTTTCTGCCACTTCGGCTTATACGACAGCGATAACAAAAAGCTGCCGAGTAATGGCAAATTTGTTGACCCGTATTACTTTTACTGTCGCATACATATATGTTTTCCCGCGGCATAATTAGAGCTCCTTGTCTTTTTCTGACTTCAAATGTAAAAGGTAATAACTTTTTATGATCATTAAGTATGTTAGATAGCGCCTTTTGTTCTCTCTTCTCTCCCTATATCTCTATATATATATAGTCGTATAAAATTATGATTCCTGTGCCTAATTGGTGCCAAGGGGGCTGTCATCCACTGCTGTCACCATTGAGATATGTATTCTATCTACCTATATAATCTATATATATCTATCATATTATATAATATATCTATATATATAGAGGAGAGAGAGGAAAAGGAAGAACTTTTCCTCTAATAGAAATTTGATGCCCATCTCTATTATAACAGCGGCTATGCTTTTAATGGACGACGACAGTTTACGACGTTTTGTTCGCGCAAGCGGAATGAATACTGATGACCCCCATCTTATGCATAAAGTTAGGCTCCTTTCTTGGGCTCTAATGGATGTATGCTTCTACTATATAGTCGTTGGCATATCCATTCTAATGAGAGCATAGAAAGAACTTGTTGTCGTTTGACGTCGACGTTAGCATATGTATTAGTTTACCACTCATAGTAGAGATTCACAGTAAACTATATTGATTAATATATACATTTGGACGTTTATGTGAAATGCAGTCATTATATGACCACCATTTATTACCATTATTTACCAAGCCCACCACATCGAAGCCACAAGGCCACACAGTAGGCCAGTGAAGATTCGTCTGACTCGTTTGCGCGTCTTTTTTGTTGCCGTATTTGTCCCGTTGACGATTCACGTCTAGCTTTCTCATCTCTTTTTGCTAGGCAGTACCATTGGCCGGACCATTTCTCCTGGAGGCATTCATAACTCGGCAAGACCTGCATAAAAATAGTAGGCCACCTTTCTGTGGTCTCCTTTGGATTGAAGCTTGAGACCCGATATATATATATATATATACCAAGACAAAATGCATCTCGAATAGAGATGACACATTTGAATGTTCTTATATACGCATATATATCATCAGCCTGAATGCTTTTGCGTTAATTTGCAAGCACTAATGAGTTAAAGCTATATATATATATATATATTTATATATACATTCAGCATCAAAGAGAAACGTTCTTCGCAGTAATACAAATAAGTATCATGCGGATTGGCTTTGAACCTGCGTTTGTAGCATATCGCGTAATTGTAACATTGCGAGGTCCCTCCATTGACAACCAGGCAGTACGGAGTACCGTGCTGTGAATAAACCTTTTTTGTTGGAGGCTTAACTGCAACGAAATACGAGCGAAAACAGGTGCAATTCGCGGCTTTGGATGAGAAAACGTTGCTAGAAGCCTAACCAGACACGCGTGCCAATTTTGAAGAGCATTTTTGGAACGATTGAGACGAATTAGCGGATTTTTGGGGCCGACTTGTAACCGTCAAGGAAGCTTAGATTCACCACTGCGCCTCCAGAACCGGAAAATGCCGCCAGGGAATAATAATAATAAAAAGAGAAAATAATCTTGACCGGAAAGGTTTTGTCGATCCTTTTCTGGAATGAAAAACGTACTCTATTAATTGACTACAGAGAAATAGCCCGGTTGCACGCAACACTCTTGGATCAGCTGAAGGAACGCATTATAGCACAACGGTCCGTGACTGTGCAGTTCCACAGTGACAATGCGCCCGCTCTCTTTTCACCATGGCCAAATTAGGCAAACAAAAGTTCTAAGTTGTCGAGCATCCTCCACATTTCCCGGACAAAGCCCCGTGCGGTTCATATCTGTTTGGAAGCCTCAGGAAGTCTGTCAAAGGTAGATATCAGAACAACAATGATGTAATATAAGCCGTAGAAGAGCTTTAGGTACAAAGATTCTAAACGTTTCGCTTGTGGTATGCTATTGAATATGGTTGGACTAGATGTGTTGAGCTTCGTGGGGACTTAAGTGAAACTGTAAAAGGTGCGTGATCTTTGTCCGTCTATTGCTTGTACTCCATGCTACGAAATGATGTATACATATATATATATATATATATATATATATATATATGTGCCAGCGAGTTGGGAAGCAGCAACAGCAACATCGTTTTTGGCCAAACCGGCTCTCTTCTATTTCTTTTTTGTTTTTCTTCTTTCTCATTCTGGCTTGAGTCTATCTGCTACTATATATTTGTCGATGTTTTTCTTCCCCTTACACTGTTCACTGTTTCTGCTCGCTCGGCGGGCATATTGACACAAGTCGCCGAATGGTGTACATGCTGCTCTAAAACGAAAAAAAAAAAAATTGCTTCTTTCCGCTGCAACATCGATTATTGTTACTGTCATCGCTTTCGTCGTGGGTCGTAGTCTTGCTGTATGTATATGGTTTTGTACCTGAACGACGAGGCAGCCTTCCGCCCGCCGGTCTATTCTCCGTAGAGGAGAACTATAGTACAGCCTACAAAAACAAACGCGTGCGTTCGACGGCAAAAACAGGATCGACGGATCGAGTCTCCTCGCTAGCAGCGTATTCCATTGCGGGCGGACGCATCGTTGCATGTTGTGTGCTATAAGGACCACCACAACCGCCAGTACCGATACCCCCAATACCCGCCTCCGATTATGATGATGATGATGATGATACTAATACGACTGAAGCGGCTACTTGAACATTTCCCGAGCCATCTACATGACTAGCACTACTTGTACAATTACCAGTTCTTCTTTTCTTCGTCGTCATCATTGCGTTCTTCCTCTTTATTTGCTACCACCTCATCCACTCGTCGTGGTCATTGTAATTCGCCCCATCGCGAAGGGCACGAGCGAGGGAGGGAGTGACCTTTTCGAGCCAGCCTTCATGCAGCCAACCAACGAAGGGTTGAGATCCAGAGAGCTCATTCGCTGAAAACCTACTATCTTTGTTGATTCTCTACAAGAGAGACGACAAGCATCGCTTGCTGTCGCTGTCTTCTTGCTGCTGATGTTGCTGCTGCGATTGGTGCCGCATCCATTGCCGGCCAAAACAGGTAAAATTATCGCTATACCGCCGGACCGCGTTGCGCCATGGTTCTGGTTCGTCGTCAAGGCGATCGGGCGACTACAATGCAGCTACACTACATACGACAGGTGAACAAAGCAGGTTAGGTTACAAATCACTACTACTAATACAGCTGCTTCTGAACTTCTCAGCTAGAACTTAGTTAAACAGAAGCAAAAGCGCGGAAAATTGAGGAAACAGAAAAACTCCCGCCTTCCGCGCAGCTCTATAGTACTGGAGGCAGAAAGATCGCATAGACTCATCGCGCTCACGCTCACAAACACAGACCGTGCCTGTATTGGGGAGGATGAGAGATGGGGGGAAGTTGTCCGATGATCGGCGTTTTGTTCGGCCCCTGCTTGTCGTCGTTGTTGTTAATGTTGTTGTTGTTGTTGCTGCTGAGTTCACATAGGACACAACAGCAGCTGCAGCAACGGCCTATTTCAATGGCGAAGCTTTTCTCAAGTGGTCGCAATAATCGGTCCTACAGCGCAGTAATTGTAGTTTTGCCGCTCCTGGGGGGTAGTTCTTCCCCACAGTGGTTGTTTCGTTGGTCTAGATCGCTGTTGTTGTCATCATCCCCAGTTGGCATACACTTGTGCGTTCACTACGACAAAGGCTGTGAAGCCAGCTGGTGACCGCCGACGTCGATACGTAGGCCGCACTGTGTCGTCTGCCTACCCTGCCTACGCTGCAGGGTAGGCAGGCGACACAGTGCGGCCTGGCCGCATTGAACTACATTAGCAACAGCAGGCGCTTTCCTGCATCACTGCCCTGCAGTTCGATCTACCATGACGAGCTGAAGTGGCTGCTGAAATACTGAAGTTTGCAGACGTCCTCACTAACATGCGACCGATAGACCAATTGCTGTTGATTGATGTTGCTGCTGCTGCTGCTGCCACGGCTGCAGGAGTGCAAGCGATTTGCAGAGTTGCAATTTTTCTTTCGATAGACTCGAGGACGTACAGACCACCCTCATACAGGTAGGTACACATGAGCACACATGAAGAAATAGAAAAAGATGAAGATTGGAAGAAAACGCACAAGGAGAATAGAAGCCACAAACAAAGAAAAACATGCGTATGTAACAAACATCAGTTTTTTAGTTGCCTGTCGCATGCGTACTCGTTCTGCCCAATGTTCCATAGAGTACTCTCGCGCATTTGAACTTTGGTGTGCACCCCACTTCCTCGAACGTCTGCATGCTTATCAGCGTCGCTACCTGATACCAATGGTTAGAACGACGACAACGACGATGATAATAAAAATCATCATTTGATTCATGAGTAGTCAAGCCAATTGGCTGACATACTAGCCCAATCCCGAAATTAGTTGACAAAACATAACATAATAGCTCTATTAACCGATGGTTGGTTTACAATATTGCGCGAACAGAGAAAGCACACATTCACATACACATATATTCATCACGGCTCTAAAAGTCGAGTCAACGGAACTGCTCTATCGCATTGTTGAAGGTGATATAAGTCACACTGTCTCCCGCAGAGTTTGCACAAGCATAATGAGGAAATTTCATGGAACGTCTCTCGAATACACATCTTCATGTGGAAGCCATGTACAGCAAATCGTGCAATTAGGTGTCTATTCTCATAGTTTCAGCGCTTCCATGAACTACACGTCATTGCCTAGGTTTCATAAAAGAGCGGGTCGACAAGTTGATCTCCCAAAATGGGCCGCCGACCACAGCAGAAGGACTGCAGCAGCTACTGGAGGCTGCGAGCCTAGTGCAAAGGCCTCTGTACCAGCACCCACGCCGCAGACGCCCAGTTAGTCCCAAGTACTTGTGGAACGAGGCCGTTGCTGGTCGCCGCCGTGCATGCATCGGCGCCTGGCGCCAGCTAACTCGGGCCAAACGTAGTCAAGCACCGGATGGCAAAATAATCGACCTCCTAAAGAGGTACAAGGAGGCACGCACTCTCCTAAAGAAAGATATTGCTAGATGTAAGGCCTCGTTTTTAAAGAAACTAATAGGAGAGATTGATGGTGACCCGTGGGGCCGCCCCTATCGGTTTATCAAAGGAATTCCGGGCCTTCGAAAAAAAGATACGCTTTCGGACGAGGAGCGGGCGACAACTATTTTATCGTTGTTTCCTAGCCACCCCACGTTCGACCGCTCACGCTTTCTGGGAGGCGCCACAGACCAAGTCCCGGCCGTCACCAGGCTAGAAATAATTGGCGCCGCAGCACGGATTAAGGTGGGGTAGGCCCCCGGACCCGACGGAGTCCAGGCCGCTGCCACAAAGGCCCTCCTACTAAAACTCCCGGAGGAGACTGCAGCGGTATTCAGCCGAATTCTGCAGGAGGGAATCATTCCCGCCACTTGGAAGTCGGCCCGCGTCATTCTTATCCCAAAAGGGAATGGATCGTATAGGCCGATAAGCCTACTCGGCCCGCTGGCAAAGGCTTTCGAGGCCATCCTCGAAAAGCGCCTTCGCGATTTTGCAGAGGAGCATGGGCTTCTGTCTGAATCTCAGTACGGTTTTCGACGCGGCCGCACAGCTCTCGGAGCTATAACCAAAGTGCAATCAAAGGCCGAGCTGCTGGGACAGATGGCGCCCAGGGCTCGCGGGCTTCTGCTCGCAGTTCTCCTAGACGTTAAAAACGCGTTTAATAGTCTGCCATGGAGTACCATTCTTGAGGCGCTCCACAAACGCAAGGTACCAGCTTACCTTCGCCGCGTAATCTCCAACTACCTAGACGAACGGACTATTACGTGCCAAGGCCTTATATTTAGTATGACGGCTGGAGTGCCGCAAGGTTCTATTGTCGGACCATTGCTCTGGAACGTGCCATACGACGAAGTACTTCGTCTACAGCGCCGCCCACCTGGAGTCGAGCTTCTTGCTTTTGCGGACAATCTGCTTGTTCTTATTCAGGCAAGATCGACCGATGAGCTGGAGTGGCATACAAACGGAGTTCTCGAGGATGTGGCATTCTGGATGAAATCAGCGGGACTGACCCTCGCGCCGACTAAGAGTGAAGCAATACTTCTGGGACGAAAGCGCTGCAGGTCTTTGCAGACCGTGCTTGAGGGGCATGGCATCAACATGTCTAACTCTGTCCGATACCTCGGAGTCGTCTTAGAAAAAAGCCTTAAGGGGCATTCTCTCTTACAGCATGCATGCGGAAAAGCACTTAAGGCGGCCAACAACCTTGGTCGTCTAATGCCCAACACCTACGGCCCGCGCCAGTCTACACGCCGTCTTTTAATGTCGGTGGCGGAGTCCATTGTCTTATACGGTGCCCCAGTCTGGCCAAAGGCCACGCTTGCAACGGCCTCACAGACGCATACTTCAAAAAGCGCAACGGGTCCCGGCTCTGCGCATTATCAGCGCATACCGGACGGTGAGCACGGAAGCGGCCCTGTTGCTAGCTGGCAGTGTGCCATGGGATTTTAAGGCCGAGGAACGACGTCGACTCTGGGAAGATCCGACACGAAGCAAGGACGTTGAGCGACAGGCAACGCTAGGTAGCTGGCAAGAAGAGTGAAACAACATTCAAAGCGGATGCCCTGGGCACGAACAAAAACTCTCCTCCCAGATATAAGGGCATGGATTGGTCGCCCTGGAGGGGACGTAGACTACTACATCACGCAAGTGCTCACGAGACACGGGGAGTTTTGCTCCTACCTTTACCGAATAGGGAAGGCAGTGAGCCCAACATGTCTCCATTGCAACCAATTGGTGGACGACACACCCGAGCACCGGTCCTGTTCTGCCCCGCCTGGAAGGCCCAGCGCCGACTTCTGCAGAATCTTCGCGGCTACACTTCGTCGACTTCATCTGGTCTTACTGCTCTAGTCGCAAGAATGACAACTTCACAGGGTGGTTGGTGCATAATCGCGACCGCCATCAGGAGTGTTCTAACCAAGAAAGAGCGGGTTAACCGCATGTCGACGCCCTTACTGGCTACGGAGGGCCGGCGCGATCAGTAAACCGGGCTATTACACCCCCCCCCCCCCCAGTAGTTTGTAGTAATGCGAACAGCACTTCCCTGCTGGGGGGGGGGGTAGAGGGACATGACTGTTTTTTAGTGGGTTGGAGCCCTACACTACCGGCCCACACTTGCAGTTGCAATCCTGCTGTGGTGACCGTGTGTGCGCCCTGCATTTCTCGGTTAGTCCTCAAAAAAAAAGAGCGGGTCAATGTCTGCCATCTTATTCTCCCATTCAGACATGTACTTGTTGAAAGCTGCCGTTTTCGGTAACACGTGTATTTTTTGTAAATTCTCAACAAATAGCGGAGTCGACGCCAGTAAGTTGACAAAACAAGCTAATGCATGGTGGCCGCAGGACGAATATTATTGGCGCTAGATGACGGGTAAGGTGTCGGGAAGCATTAATGGATTTTGTACTGAGTGACTTCACATAAGTAATATCAAAAGCTGTCGGCGTTAAATGTCGACACCCATAAGCAGTCAATAGACCCTGACAATGATGTGTACACACAAACAGTAGTTCTACGTCGAAAGGTAATAAACGCACCCATCAGCGTGTGAACATCAAGATGATCTCTAACTGGCTGACCTATTGACATAGATTACTTGCGTGTCATATCATTGTCGTTATGTGGCAGTTCATATAGCAGACTGCCCTACTCAATAACCTGATCGTTCTAGTCAATGCCAAAAGTAGAAGAGCTTCTCTTTTGCAGTTTTTGCAGGGTTTGCAAAACCATAACCACTTCATTGATACAGATTTTTTAGAAGAAAACAAAATTATTTAACAGAAGGCATTCTAGAAGAAGACAAAACCATTTAACAGAAGAAACATTTAACAAATACGTAAAAACGGTTTGTCACCTAAGCATAGCAAGCTACTAGAACATAGAACACATACTTTCCCATGTTTAATCTATATGCTATTGCAAGTTTGAATGATTTATGTAGCTGTACTCATATTAAAAGCTTTACCCACAACTATGTAAGTACAATAGTGTGTTACGGACGTTCTAAAACGTAATTGTGACCAAGCAAAACTGATCAGGTGAACTATAGTTCCGGACAAATATAGTGGGAATACAACATGCAGCCCATATCTCCGTAAAACAGTATTATACAACAACGTCTAAATAACAACTGTGGCTATGTTTGACCATCACTGATGGAAATAAACACCGCGGTTACGAAACTCGCATTACGTTGTTTACGACATAACAATGGATGTGCAGGCGATGCTTTTAGAATTACGTCTCTGCCTAACAAATATCCACAGACTACCTTTAGAGAGCTGGATACCGATGGGATTATACAATGCGCACGCATATATATAGTTAACGGACACGGAGGAACCCACGCATTATGAAAACCTGTTAGATCAATACCGAGTGCTTTTGGCGGCAGTTATACAAGTGCTTTAAGAGACGGTATTACACAATGGTTGTTGTTGTTATTTGGATAGCCAAATAGACGTTTTTTTTGTGTAGGAGCGATGCATTTACGCGCACAGCGGATGTTACGGGGTAGTGTAGGGCTTGACCCGTCTTGTTAATACCACCGGCAGTATACACGCAACTCGAATCTGTTTTTGAACTATACATAATGCGCTTGCGTGATTCGAGCAGATGCTAATTTTAGCTGGAAGACATTATCATTTATATATGTTGTCTCTACTCAGCCCCACCGCAGGAGGCCGCGTTTGAAATCACTGATGCTTCGAAAAGCTCATAGCAGTTCAAAGCTCTGATTCCGCAACTCAAGCCAGTGTCAGGCGGTTTGGCTTAAAGATGCAACATACCTCAAAACTGTCCTTTGTATGGTCAATTGTATTGGCTTACTACACGCACATAACAGCGCCCCTACGGCTATAGCTCTGCCTATGTCTCTAATTATGAGTGTCTTCGTCTGAGGCGAAACGAGGGCCAAAACAGCTACACAAAGATTTCCTGTCATTTCTCTGTCTGACTGTCCCGCTTATCAACCCTCTAACCTCACCTTAGGAGGTTGTTTACGGCACTTCTCTTTACATGCATCTCTAGGCCTTCCAAGACCCAGCTTCTTGCACAAGTTGCAAACCCTCTAAAAGAAACTGCGCTTTCCACGATTTTTACCAATTGAAATTGGCGGAGTTTTTAGTATTTCAACAACAGGTGCGGTTCGTGCGTTCGTTGCACTTTCAGCCTATAGTACTGGCATTAAATCTACCCGAGGATAGCAAACTCACCAGTAAGCACCTTCGCATGAGGCGGATTTATTCACCTTCAGGAGAATAGCTACCACAGGGCAGGAGATGCGTATATAAGCAAAACATACTTATGACACTTGTACTGCTTTGAGTTCCTACTATGGGGATCTCGAGCCCCCGACGTACTGGCAAGCACGCTGTAGCAACTATTTTTCTCTTGTCGTACAACTAAATGAAAAACTTAAAATTATTTTCAAAAAGTGCATACTTTATATATGGTGTGTGTATATGGGCGTGCAGCTCTGCACAAACTCTTGCTCTGAGTTGTCGGGTACACCGGCATTTCCGGCCAAGCAGAACGCAAGAATTAAAGTCTCTGTCTTGTCATGCGTTACATCCCCTACATTCCCCCCGCCACTCGCCGACTTCTGTAATCAAGCTCGACCGCTGTAGCTGGTTACTAACAACATACTAAGGCTTCGACAAGGACAGAGAAACTTTTAAACGTGGCGCAAATTATAGCTGACTGTCTGCTGCTGCTTATGATAATAATGTTGAGCTGTAATTGCAAAGGCGACAGGAACAACAACCACAACAACAACAAAGGTACCGCCCGCGGCATCGACGGCAAGGACATCTTCAGTGCACCTCAGCATATGCGACTCAGCGACTTCGACGTGGCCGGCGTATCTGAATCTCGAAATGTCAGTTTTTCTTCTTCTCGTCGTTGTTTGGTTTGAGCTCGCCTTCTCCTTTTGCCCTGAGCCCACACTCTATATCTGAATCCACACACCGTGTGTCTCTCGTTGTTTCACGTGTGTCTCTCGTTGTTTCACCGTCCGTCTTATACCCGGCCATTGGCGACGGGTAGCTGCTGTTGTTCTGCGTCGAAGACACTCCTGTGCTCTACTCGTGAGACCTGTGTGCGCTGAAACTGACTGAGCAAATCGGAACCAAGGCAACAATCACACCAGCAGCAGCAACAACAACAACAGTCTATCTTATGCTCTCGCCCTCTCGCTACGATCCATCGACTACGACTCCGCTGATTAGCTGATGCCGTCCTGCTCATCGTCTGTCCCACCTTGCAATTGAAATTGTGAACCACTTCTGACTCGTACAAACGGGTCACTCCAGAAACTCCGGTCTGATGCCGCATGGCGACTGTACATCGAACTAAGTGCTGATTGTCCACTCCGCCAGTTACCTTTCATTATAAACAAAAAGAAAAACAGCTCAACGGGCAGAACAATGGACTCTTCTCGGCTGCGCATGTTTGGCGTTTTCAGCTACATGTATATATATATATATATATATATATATATATATATATATATATATGTGTGTGTGTGTGTTGTACCTACCGATTTCTAACTACCAGTTGCGCTCGATCCGTAAGACAAAATCGAATCTAACAACTGGAACACGACACGTAATAACAGATCGTAACCTGCTGTTAGCTACATTAGCTACGTAATGATGGCCTATGTAGTGATCGCTCGTCTGATTTTTCATTAAGTAAGCCCTGCGCAGAGAGATCGACAAAAAGAGAGTCCGCCACAGTGAGCTTAGGAAGAACTTGTGCCGGTTCGTGGATCTGGAAGCAATCGAGAAAGCATTTTCAGTCATCGCACTGCCCAATATTTAATGGTCTTTCTTACTTGGAGCCTGCTGACTCACCTAACCACCAGTCACCCGGTAATGCAGGCATGGGTCTATTGATAATTTTATGCTACTAAAGAAGACCTTTGAGACATAGCTTGACACTCAGGTTCAGCATTAAGCGTCAACAGTCGTTTTAAGCACTGCTTTTGGGATTGTGATTCGTCATTCAGCTTTTATTCCGCATGCCAGACTCCTAAAAAGCTTGGACATTTTACTGCAAACAGGTATCTTCCTCACTTAACAAGACAAATAGGTATTGTCTCCACTTTTACTGCGTGTTAACGGAGCCATAACATGTATATTTGATTAGATGTCACTTATACACTTCAAAACTTTCAAATAATAAAACTTATAGGGGACTTAGCGGTTAAGCCAGCATAAACCACAGTATGCGTTCGCAGTTCGGGTCTCGTCGGCTAATTGCGTATAATAATTTTCCGTATTTTGTGCTTGTTCTACGTTAGCTAGTGTAACTTCTCTCTAACCTTCTAGACAATGTACATTGTGTTACCATTTTTTATTGGTAGTATTGTTTTTTGTATGCTGATGAATTCCGTTCGGCTGGTAGTATGTGGTAAGTAGTGTACCAATAAGCAGAAAAGTCGTTAAATCTTTACCAACCGCGTCTACGATTTTTTTTTACTTTTCCTTTACTTATTGTTGTTGCTTGTCGTTCCCGTTATTGTTGGTGTCGTTGTCTCTCCTATTGGCGTTGTTACTGCTGCTGCCGCTGCTAATGCTGTTTATGGCTGTTTTTCTACATTGCTCTTCTGTCTTGCTTTTATTGTTATCGTCACATGCGTAACGGACTCTGCTCTTGTAAGAGCACAGCGATATAGCATATGTCCGGTTGGGAAATAGGGCGTTAGTTGGGTGTCGTAAGTGGGGAGGACGGGGGGTGGGGGGGGGGGCAGCAGAAAGGCCAGGGACAACACCGAGATTCTATGCGTAGCCGGGCTGGCAACTTGCTTTCTCGATTAGAGTAAAGCCACTTCAGAAGTGGGAGCAACCCAAGCGGGCTCACGAGAAACGGCAACCGGAAGACAGTCAGAGGCTTCCGTCAGTCAGCCAGTGCGTACTCGTGGGGTAACCCCCCCCCCCCCCCCCGACAGAGAGGACCCCCCGAGAGAGAGACTTACTATGAGTTTCGTTTGCATCATAAGGGGGTGGGGAACGCATGAACTATGAGCGGGACGAAAGACTCATGGGCAGAGGGGAGAAACACGGAAGGGGTTATTTAACAAAAGTTTTGTTTGACTGCTCCCTTGACAGGCGCGACTCCGAACGAACCGAGGCAAGGCCAAACAAGGCGGACAGGAATAAGAAACAGGGCTTAGGGATGCAGCGTGCATCGGATTCAAATCGCTCGTGAATTTGAAAACGGACGTGCCGCCTAAACAAGTCCAGAGAACATGCTGGGCAAAGCGAGTCGAAACCTGTACGGTCGGTCGATCCTACTATCACGGCGACCATTACTCCAACTACTCTGCCAACAAAAACAGCAACTAACCACGACATACAAAAACGCGCTAGAATGCTTATGTTCCGGCATTCGGCATTCGAAAAAGATGCTTAAAATTCCGAAGAGACACTGGGGCGGCAGAAACAGCAAAGGCAAATCGCGCATAAAACAGTGTAAGACGTTCAAAGAGAACGAAAGAGAACAGAAACAGAGCACGGCTGGATAGGGCTTCAAAGCAAGTCTTCGGAAATCGTAGGAATGACCATTCTGCACCACTTGTTATTGCTGTAGTGCCCCCCTGTAGGCACTTATTATTGCTGTTCTCATGCGGTTATAGCTTTGGTCTCTTACAATCATACCACTCGCTTAACTAGTAATATTATGAATGGCAACTCTTAACATAATTAGTACTTCAAGTAATTAGATGGTGTCTATCTTGATAACAGCTTACTGCAAATTTACGACAGCTAAACGTCTAAATAGAGCGGCTGATAACAGCTTACTGCATATATAAATCTTTGTAAGTCAGAAAAGCTTAGAAGAGAACTAGAAAAGCTTGTGGAACATACCGTCTTGCCGTTCGAAGCATTACTATTCTGGGGCGATTACTATTAAAGGGTTAGATAGATACCGATTGTCGAAGTTTATAAATGAAGCAATATATATATATATATATATATATATAAGAGAGGGTGATAGAGAAAGACGTATATATTTCCCGTTTGACGAATGGACCAGGTTATGGAAAAGAAAGCCATGTAAACGCTTAATCAGTGACTTAGTTACGTACATTTCTTTCTGGCGTGCCAACTAGATGCTGTTAAGCGCGCTTCAGAACATTCAGGCATTACAGGCCATATGATCTTGCTGGCTACTAAAACAAACATAATAAAAGTATATTCACTGCTACTCAAGGCATTTTATTCATTATTTATTGACTATATAATTGGTAGTTACAATCACAACACAATTGTGGGGGCTGACATAACGTGATCAATTCGGAATTGTAGAGAGGCTTCAACGTCAATGGTTCAATGTCATTGGTTCTCGGACCGTGATTTGATGTCATCTAGTTGGTCCCAATATATTTTAGTTGCAATCTTCTGCGACAGACCCACCGTGCTCAGTAATGAAGCTTGTAGCTTAGCTGGCAGTGATGTTCTGTATCGAACTGTAAGGTGGGCACCGTCACTCCCTGACTCCTACCGTATTCAAAGCTATACTACGGCCGGCTCCCGCTCCAACGGTGAATTTGGGTCGTGACGTTCGACCTTTCTCTTTGAGCTTTGTTTCTTTAGTATATCATTCAAATAAACGAAAATACGCCCCCAAATTCAAATGTTTTCTCACTAACGCGTGGAAGACGCTTTTGAAGGCACGTGCTAGCATCTTCTACATACAGCCATATCGCTGTTAGGTCAATGTATCGGCTTGGAGAAGATGTAGCTCTTGATAGGTTTCTATGGCTATCACCGCGAACAATTGAGGCAACACATCGTATGGTCTAGACAAACACCAACTACTACCATTACCAATAATTCATTTGTGCATCCATTCATTCGTTTATTCCATCCGTTGTCCTTCCTGTGATACGCGATTAAGCATGGCAGATGGACACCATCTTGGAACAAGCCAAGGAACTCTCGCTTTAGCTGTCGCGGCAGTACAAGCGTTTCTGTGTCTTCGTGTTTTTACCCCAACTTTTATTTTCATTCGCTTTCTTTCGTACTTGCTTTAGCGTTTCGCCACTTTGTCTGCTCCTGCTACCGTGTCTGCTGCCGTATTGGGCGCAGGCTTTGGTCAAACCGACAAACGCCGATCGGCTGAGCTCAGACGAGATTGCTTCTAGGGTGGGGGGGGCGTGGGTGGTTGAAACCCCGCCAAAGCCCTCGTATTTATTATAGGCTTTAGACAGGCAGACATCGTACCGGCAGTAGCAGCAGCGACAACAACCACAACAACAACAAGAACAATAACAATAACAACGGCAGCAACAACTAACTCCCGAGCAAATTATTTACCTAACCATAAAGAGGACCCAGTTAAGCTGGTGGCCTCTCGGGTCGACTATGACGATATGGCTTTCCGAACTGCATCATTTCGTCTCTTCCTCTCTTTCCTTTCTCTATTAGATATATATATATATATATATATATATATATAGATATATATATATATATTCCCAGTATCTCTCCCTTGCTGTAAGCCGTAGCTATATATATATATATATATATATAATATACATACGGACGTACGTACCCATCTTCTACAAAGCCGCTGAACACAAACCGCCCGCACTCGACACGTAACATATGTATCTGATACTCGCTTTGATCGAACAAGCAGCTCAATGCGGAAAACGATTGTTTTGCAGCCACGCAACCACAAAGCGCTCATCCAGCTCTGTCAGAACGAGCCAGCTGGTCAGATCGCTCGAATCCAAAAGCACAGCAGATTGTGTGCGGAGAAATTGAGGCCGGCACAGAAATTGAGAACGAGACACAGAGAAAAAGAAAATAAAGTGAAAAGTGAAAGCGAGAGAGGAAGAGAGGGGAAAGAAAGGACAAATTGTGAAAATCTGGGATAAAGATGATGAGACGACGGTTCGGGTGTGACTGAAACAATCCGCCCTTGAAATCCTAGAACCTGTTCTTTTTGTCGTGCCAAGATGTAAGGGCGGTCGCGGTCGGTTATTGCTATCCGACACGGGCGGCCAATGTCTTCTTTCTCTCGTTCTTGTTGGAATAGATGGAAGGTTTCGAGTATTCGCGTAGTATTGCGCATGCATGGTTGATCGCTGCTAGCGGCGATGACGATGACGACTTGTCACTGAGGTTGACAACCCAACTAAACGCACGTGATCACTGTGCCCATCTGTATCCCGCTCTGTGTCAGCTATCATCTAGCTTGTTTAGTGGTGTGTGTTATGCGATTAATTATTTTGTTAGTATGCTTACAATTATATAATCTATTTGCACAACTTTTTTTTATGTTAGCACTTTAGAGATGTTGAATTATTGCTATTATGAAGAATTATCTCTGAGTGTCTTGTATTATGATTTTATGTTAGTGCAGGATAGTTGCGCTAATGTTTTCTTCTTATGACTAAGTAAGTAATCTATGTGCTTCGTAGTAAATATGCTAACTTAACCTTAATACAATACTTGTAAGTAATCGGATAATAATAAGACAGCGCCTGTTGCTGGATGTGCAACGGGGCAATGCGGCCTCGGTTCGGGGCACTCTCCGGAAATGGCTGATCCCTACACTGGACCCCCCGTAACGGTGCACACGTACGCAGGGACCCAAATGTCATGTTCCTACCCTGAATGATTGATTACATTGAATAAATGAAATAATAATTATTACCAGTAATCGGATTACTGTTAGCATAGTGAATGCAATTAGTTATCGTGTTATAAAGTAGTTCAATAAAAGAGAGGAAATGTATTATATATATATATATATATATTATTTATTTTATTTATGGAATTGTCACAAAAAAATTGCATATACGTTATAATCAGAAATCTAATATCACGTTATCAGTAACCGAGACCCAAATAATAAAAAAAAAAATTATATATATATATATATATTTAATTTTTTTTAAATGATTTGAGTCTCAGTGACTGATTAACGCGACACGAATTATTCAAATCAATTCTATGGATCCATAGATTTAGGTTATTAGTTATTATAGATAAATAAATTATTACTATTTATATTTATATCTATAATATATTTTATCAATCCCATTGATGACGATTACGTTGTTCCTTTTTCATACTGCTAGCAGCTAGACCCGTCTCGGCTAGTCAGCGTTGTGACTATTCGCCGTAGTATGAATTAGCCAACAAGCCTGTTCCAAAAAAAAGCTGGAAACACTTCTGCTAATTGGGCCCGTGGCCCAATGAAAAAACGTACATTTTTGCACGCTCCATTACCTGGCTATTACGTTAATAGCAATATTTGTCAAAGTTGCATTCACTAGGTTTTTAAGCGAAGAACAAACACGGCATGCAGGTAAATTAGCTCTTTCGATCGTCACATGGGGTACGAACAAAAAAAACTCTACCATTTTAGCTTTGAGTCTACGGACTTGTCTGACCTGCAACACGTAGAATGTTTCTATTTCTCTCTCTTGCGCGCGCTTTGTGTTTCTCTCTCATACACATTTGTGCTGCATACTTACTGCTCGATCACTAGTCTTTTCGAGTAATTTAGCGTGCACAATATTTAGATAGACTTAAATCTCATCTCGCAACTCTGAACGAAATGACTGCTGCCAAAGCTTGCCGGCTTTGACCGATTGGCCTGCTCCCGCGCGACGCAGCGAGGAAGAGCATGGGCAACAGTGGAAATGCTGCGCGGGCAAAGAGGCCGAGGTGAGGCCTGTGTAGGACAATACGACCCCCAAACGTGGTAACGCAAAATCACGTGTATACACGTGTAGATTTTACTCTTATATATGATATAGATGTATGTGTATAGATTACATACGTTGATACGGTGATATATATATACTATGTGTGCACAAATATAATTATATCAAACTCATTTGCAATGAGGCAGAATTTGCTGTCCGCAATACGGATGGATAGCGTGAGAACCGTGAGAAGATTACGGCCGCATAAAACTCCCGCCCGGATTGTTGCTCGCATTATTCAAGATTTGTCGCCTTTACGTTGTTGTAAGATGCCGCTTGCTAATGAAGCTAGCCACAATTGTTTTGATGTTGATTAGATCGACCACGGCGTTAATTTTAACGCACGCCGCCCATCTGGGAGTCAGTGATAGGAAATGCATTTATTCGCTGAGACTCGACGTTTGACCGTGTTTCCCACTGGAATCGCCGCTCGATCTGGCATGGCAGCGGAAAGTTGCCGCCGAACATTTTATTTGCTTTGAATACCATGAAATATTGGTATAAAATCTCGATAACTGAAGCCTGGGAATGAGATAGGATATATATATAGATAGTACATATAGGCTAATTTATAGTGAGAGAGAGAGAGAGAGCGATATATTAGAGAAATATATGTATATATATAATGCAATATATGTAGATATATTATATATATATATATATATATTATACATATATACATATATTCAAATATCTGTATATATATATAATATATATTTTTTTTTTCAAATATATGTATATATTCATCCAGCAATCTTTGGGGTCTAGTAACAACTCGACGAAAAAAATATTTTGTTTTCCAATGAAACAAAGGGGGCAAAAAGTGTTTTGATAGAGTGAAAGCGAAATTACCAAAAGTGGTGGTATCAAGCTTTTATCCAAACCTATCTTCCCTAAATATGCGATCGCGCCCAGTCATCCTATAAACAAAGCAACGCCTACGTGTTTAGAAAAAAAATTGCATCTACTAAATTGCAGTCTACAGCTGAAAGCAGAACAATGTTGTATTAAAGATAATTCTCAAGAAATGAAATTCTTAGCAATTTTATGTATTGCTTTTCACGCCGGACTTACCATTTTTTTTAGAATATATGGGTGCCCTTTGTTCCATTGGAAAAAGGATTTTTTCGTCGAATCGTACTAAAACTCAAAATTTGTTATCGAATCATGTTATATATATATTTATATAACTGTGTATTTCACCTACATTCATAAGGCTTTCTTCGTGATTATGTATCTTCTTCAGGATTTCGGCAAGAGAAGTAGTGCAAATCTATGCGTCAGTGCCTGCGCATTCTACTGCCAGTATGTTTTTATTGAATCCGCGGCCGACTGTAACAAACAGGGCCAGACCAAGGTTCAGGGCTTTGAATACTTTCAAACACTTGACCTCTTGCCTGGCCTGTTTGACTTTAGCTTCCAACTCCAAATAAAACATTCATAGGGTGATGTGCGGGCATCTTCAGCCTCAGTCGGAATGTGTTTCGGAACAATCTCTCCGTGACAATATAAAGCATGTCACCATACATCATCACCACGGCTTGCTGGTACTCCTATCGGACGTACACCGACAGGGTCAGCAAAGAGAAGGGTAAACAAGATGCAGCTGAGCGTTCCCCTGCGGAGTGCCCACAAGTTGTCTAATCTAGGCCCTTCTAAGCTCAAAGTAATCCCGCCTGGTTCTGTCCAAAGGATATGGATCAATCTTTCCCATTGCAGACCAGTGCGGCGGTTGTGTCGGTCTGGCCAAGTACCCGAACACCGATAACGGTCAACGGGAGTAACTAGGACTTTCTTTTCTAGCGTGACTTCCCATTCTCTCTGAGCATATTCCGCGCAAATAGAAAACTGGTCAGATGTGTAAACTCCGTGTTGCTACATTCCTTAGGTCATAGGGTGATGTGCGCGGCATCTTCACCTCAGTCGGATTGTTTCGGAACAATCTCTCCGGACAATATAAAGCATGTCACCATACATAATCACAACGGCTTGCTGGTACTCCTATCGGACTACTGACAGGGTCAGCAAAGAGAAGGGTAAAACAAGATGCGCTGAGCGTTCCCCTGCGGAGTGCCCACAAGTGTCTAATCTAGGCCCTTCTAAGCTCAAAATATCCCGCCTGGTTCTGTCCAAAGGATATGGATCATCTTTCTCATTGCAGACCAGTGCGGCGGGTTGTGTCGGTCTGGCCAAGTACCCGGAACACCGATAACGGTCAAGGGAGTAACTATGACTTTCTTTCTAGCGTGACTTTCCCATTACTCTCTGAGCATATTCTGCGCAAATAGAAAACTGGTCAGATTGTAAACTCCGTGTTGCTACATTCCTTAGGTCAATTGTTTATGGGAGGCAAGGCATACGATATAGTTATGTGGCAATAAATTCTTATTCTCATGGTCCATACAATGATTGTCATGGCTAATCGTTTACGGATAAGTGACTGTCACTCATTCCGGAACGACTGGTTTAACGCTCCAGGCCTACCAGGGTACCAGTCAGAATGTTCGCGCCTTAGCTTAATAGGCAAGTGAAAATGAGTAGGTGTTATCGGGCCACTTTATCGAGAACATCGAAGGATTAACTTCACGGTCGACTAGGGTGGTGAAACGACAGGTGCTGCTTTCATTGTGACCTAATATGTATAGTCTTCGCACGTTTTCGTACATTTTAGACGATATTCTCCATCACCTGAAGCAGCACCACGACGCCTTTATCATCGTTGGCTCCACAATCGATTCTGGCATGGAAGTCCTCACCGCGAGAGCTAGCGCGATCAGGCTCAATCCGGTCCAAAGCTGCCGTCTCAGCAACTTCCGCTAAAACAAATATGGGTTGGAAGCATAATGCAGCGACGTTTATCCTCCCGACATAGAGCACCACGCAGTAATTATTTCTTGACACATCGCATTTGTGTAAGCGCTCACATAGGTAGATAGACAAATCTATTCACGGTCTTTCTTGACTTTCACAGGTATGCAGCCGGCTGGCGAATCCTCGCATATTGATATGCAGTTCGTCCCACTGAAATGTCTTCGTCAGTAGTGCAATGTCAACCAAAATAAACGCGCCTTGCTTTCTCTTCTGCGTTGCTTCGCATTTGTTCACGCTCAGTTTTGTGTTACTTAGCGTTGAGTTCACGCCCCTGTGATTGTAGGGGGTGCGGCAAACTGTTCCTATGGAATTTGATTTTGGCAACCCGTTTCTGCAGTTCCGAGCGTGCTAACCACAGTTTTATAAATTTCCACTGTAGCCACTCAGTCGGCCGCCCAATGTCTCGTGGTTTGGCTTGTGGGGGTCACATGCTCCACACTCGTCCTTGAAAGCATAGGGTTTATACATATATATATATATATTTTTTTTTTTTTTATAAATGATATTAAAACGGTGACTGTCATGGGGTGAAGAAATCCTATATACATTCTGTATGAGAACATTATGGCTTAGTTAAGTTTAGTCAGAACGTACGAACAACTCTTTTTCGACGAACAGTAATGATAGCGACCGCTTTCTGGCCGAACGGAGTCACATATGGACAGAGGCTGAGAGGGTTCAGCCGCAGGCCAAAAGGCATTTCTCACAAACACTATTTAAATCACACATTCAATGTCGATAATACCTAAGTACAAAGATTTACTCGGCGTCAGGAGCTCACAAATGCAGTTACAAGGATTGTAGAAATATAGAATAATAAAAATACATTTAGGAGACAGAAGTCCAATATGGCCGAACGGGAAATGTTATCGGCGGCACTTAGAAGACGAGCCTGCATGTAAATGATTGTGCGTATTATGCCAACGCACTGGCCACGGTCATCTATCGATAGGGCACGCCCAACGACAAACGTGTCAATGGGTGTACTTACTAGTGCGTTCGTGACCAGTCACGTGCGCGGGGACCTGAACGCTGTTTTGTCTCCGCTCGGAGGCACTGAGTGCACGCCTGTGCGTGCATGGCACGCACGGTGTGTGATAGTCGAGTTGTTTGCTGCACGTACGTTCGTCAGTGGGACTGGCGGCCAGTTCGGGAGTTCATTTGGTCCAACACGGCCCACACGCATCGCATGCTAATTGTTGCTGATGTAATTGTTGCTGATGTTGTGGCTGTCGCTGTTTTTGCTATTGTTGCGGCTGTGGACGTTGTTTTGGTTGTTGTTGTTGGTGTTGTTGGTTTTGCTGCTGCGCTGCGCCGCTGTTTTGTCGTGGTAGTTAAAA
>QVRM01001331.1:0-11394 GCA_003439945.1 Dermanyssus gallinae | reverse complement strand
GTCGCCCTGACCGGAATGGAGTGCCTGAGCGGCGAAGCAATGAGGTTCCGTCGTTGGCGGGGGCTTCGCGAAGGTCTTGATGGTCGTGATGAATTGGCCGACAATCGAGTCGAACTCCTCGTCGGTCTTCAATGCCTGACTATACCAGGCCGCCATCTCCGTGAGTGAGCCCAACGCCAGTCTCAATGGTTGGCCGTTCGCTTGCGGCCATCGCATCCCGATAACCACGGCTGAAGTCGCTGCGACAGCTTATGACACGGTTTCAGGCAGCGGTCCTGTTGGTAATGTGCACAAAATGCGTACTCCGTCAGCGTCCAATTTTTGTTGTGCACGCTTTAGGCGGAGGAACCACTTGTCCTTCATTATTGCACAATACGATACAGTACAAGCCATGATCGTATCTGTGTTGCTGTTGGTTTGTCACTGTCCGTGCCCTAAATCCCGGTGCTCCTGATTCAATTCTGTCGTTGTTATTTTGATTGCTGCTAGTGCCGAAATAAATTGCAAATTTGAAAATATAGCCACTTTCGCTTTGTGTGGCAGGTATATAAAACGCACATGCTGATTAAGCGCTGTTACGCTATATATATATATATATATATAGATATATATATATATATATATATATATATATATATATTGGGTTCTACGACAATGCACACTGCGTATTGCTTACGTAATTTTGGTATTGTTTGTGCTGTATACAACTTAGTAGACACACTTTGTGTTTATGTGAAGAACGGGACAACTCAATGGTAATACAAATGATGAGTACATACTTGCAGAGAGCCATAAGCTTGAGGCTCGTTTGTTGCATTTATGCTTCTCTACATGTGAAACTGCTCGTCATGGTAACTCAGCTTCTTCGTCGCCTGTTGGCCCACAACAAAAAGTAAACAGAAACATATTTTGCATGCTTAACATTAAATACACTACTTCCGAGTATATCTAGAAAAATCAGTAAGGATAAACACAACCTTAATATCGGTTAAGTGGTAAATACATTTTCTACTAGATGTATTATAAACCTCGAGCAATGACTGAGTCGTCCAGTAAATCTGGGGTTCCCAGAATCCACTTCCAAACTCGTGCACCAGATCCCGACCGGGGGTCAGACTCAATTTCGACTGACTACTTGCATATTTGTTTGGCTTAACCCGGTGGGAAATTAAAGAGTGGAAGCCTGAAAAATAAGTCAAATAAACATATGACCGAGGTTACAGAGGCCATTTACAAAGCAACCAGCAAGGCTGCGTACACGTCAAAAATACGATCCCCGTAGTATATTATTGGATAAAGTTATGGAACGCATGCATGTAGTATTAATGTTCCAAAACGTATACCGAATGTATTATAGTAGTGAAAGCAATAAAGGCCCAAGTATTTAGAAGTCAAGGGGAAAGAGCATCCGTAAAATTTGCATTGTTGCATTTAAAAACTACTGTCAGGTTTAACTCAATGCCTTATATACAGCAGAGTGAAACCAGATAAACAGTATGTTTTCCACCCTCCCAGATCGACAATGACACCATATCATAGTCTCGTTTAAGATCAACGACCTTTTAATGGCGTCCGCGATAACGACAGCTTATGCAATTTCATGAGAAAATTGGAATATCAAAACCAAAAATAAATATAAGGTATTTTTTAATGAATATAACCATCTTTACTTTACTGAAGGCTTCCATAGAACTTTAATCGGTGAGAAAAAGATCATTTGCAACGGAGGACTCATAACTCCTGCTTCAAAGATAGTCGGTCAAAACAAGCTAAGAGCCCAAAATGATAAGCGATACAATACTACCGTAGAACACGGATTCGATCATATAGTCTGCAAGGCCGTAGTGCATCACAAACCAATACTTGTGTCGGTAAACTTCGTAGTTTGTTATACATACCATGGCAAGTACGTGTGTACAAATGAGATTAGACATCAAGTAATCAATGATTGCAGCTATCCCACCCAGTGCACTTAAATCTGCATACTCTGCAGGAACACGAACAGACAATCCAATTGTCTAATTAAAGACAAATATGGTGTCGTTCATGCTGCGCATAATATAGTATTCCTAAGTGCAGTAGTTTCATCGTGTGTGCAAGTTTTTACTAAACATTCCCAACTGAAACTAACTAAAAATAAGGACTTGTGTTTCAATCTCGATGCACAGCGTTACCCATCATTCGCCCATTCAGTAACATACATACATGTCCGACACTACAATAAGGCCTACAACAAAGCACTGAAGTCGCATACATATCTGCTCACCTATCTCTGGCTAGGGCCTGCCAGTTATCACGAATCTTCGCGACGTAATCGACGCCGTCTCCAAACAACCGTCCACAGACTGCACCTCAATGCGCCTCTGTAACCACTGCTTGGACAACGATTTCGGCACCAGTACCTGGCCGGGCAATGCTTAGTTAATTTACTGATTCCTCCTTCTACGTACACAAACATACAAGCAAAGTGTCTACATTTCTTGCTGTGCGGCATAGGAAGCATGTCTAACCGAAGCATTTGTGTATAAATTTTAAATCTGTTGGTCTGAACTTAGAAACAGCGGAGAAAAAACAGAATAGCTGTTGTCGTATGGAAAAGAAGACACAAGACGCGTGTAGAAGAAGGATATTATAAATGAAATAGCGTAGCAACACGCAACGTAGGATATCATGTGTGTAACACTGTGTGTAGATTACAGCAGCATAGATCGCGGCGAAAATTTCGCTTCGAGGGCGTCGATTTCTCGTTCAGTTCGGGCGAGACTGTCAGCATTGGCCTCTGTGCAGTTGGCTGCTTTGACGCGACCATCCGCTTTAGTTGGTCCAGCTCAGGCCCATCGGTTGTATCAGTGCAGTTAGCTCGCAGATCTGCATTGAAGAGTATCAAGACAGCTAAGGTTATTTGGTACCCTTATATACACTCTAAATGTATACATTATAGATGGGATACCATTACGAATCACGGTGCCATCTTCCCCGGCCTCTCTCTCTCTTTCTATATACATATATATATATAATATATATATATATATATATATATAATATATGTTTTTGCTCTTAGTGCATGTGCTTTCAGTGAAAATCACTATATACAAAACACTTTGGGCTTTTAATTGTAATATATCTACTGCATTTCGATACTTTCGAATTATTAGAATAATAATAAGTTTTAGCCTTTATGTTTTTTTTATTATTTGAAAATAAAAATTAAAATGTAAGGTTATTTGTTATGTGCATTATTTCCCTTTTGGAACGCAACTATTGGCTCATAACAAGTAGTGGTTCCGTCAGGACACCAGAAACAGTGAATATATCAATAGTGATTAACTACTTTAAAATAATAACAATTGCAATACGTTAGATAATACTTACCTAGCAAGGGAATTAGCCAGCGTCATATTTGTTTTTTTCCTTCAATCTACTTATTACGTAATGTAATGTATAAATGTAAACGTAATGTATCATTAATAAGTAAACAAATAATAACGTAATGTATAAATGTAAACGCTTTCTGGTAACTGGAAAACGGGCCATTATCACTTCAATTACTGATACTAATACTGCAGTACCATAAAGCATCCCAATCTTTACTCGAACTTAGTTAACTTAACTACTAGCCCCAGAAACAGGAGTCAGGAGCAATAGGCAAAAATTAACTAGCCTGCGCCTGCTGACTTGGCCGTCCGAGTTATCTGTCGATCCATCGCGAAGGCAGCCTCCTTCGTAAAACGAAACTCGCTTTCAAGCCGGTCGTCCTCTCTTCAATCAGTGCTGCTAGCTCTAGCGGAGCCTGTCATATATTTGAAAACAGGAAATAAACAAATATAAATCATTCAAATAACTGAAGAAGAAAACATAGAGTATATAAATTCAAATCACATAGCATCTGAGGGGATATATATATATCATTTATACAGTGAGAGTGGAATAGAGTACCTTTCAAGGTGTCCATAGCACCTGAGGAGTCGTTCGATGAGACGTTTGGTAACATGTGTGATACTGCACCAAGTTTTCGCAATTGATGCGTCTTCATCGAGGTTTACTCCGCTCGAGGAAACTCCGGGAACTTTGCGCTCTGCACACTTTGAACACTGCTCAGACGAACCTACCACATGCATTATTATTATATTGCTAAAAGACAGATCGTCCCGCGTGTACACTGATGCAACTAATATAATATGGTAAGCAAGTAGCGACGATACGGCTTGAATTGTCTACAATATTTGATCGTGTCAGTCACCATACTTTCTCAATTATTGTATCATTTTGGACTGAAATTATATTAATATATGATTGAATTATACGAATTCCTATGCATTATATGTGTTTCAATTCTATGTCATTTAGGGTGATGTGAACTCCGCGATAATTGCAGTTTGGAAGTGAAGTAATAAGTACGCTGCTTCATCTTCACTTTATTTCATACTTAGTGTTAAAAGCAAAGATAGTACCACATTGATTATACTTTATGCGGCTCGTCTTTATGCGCCATTGAGTTGTCATTGACATCCTAGAGTATAATAATAATTTATTATTATTACAAATGGTGTTTTTGTTCGTTTTTATTCACTTTCCTGGTGGCATTTGCTAAGCCCAAAGCCACTGCAAAGCAGAACTGTTTCTATGCCTCACACGCACACGACACAAATACACACCTCTTTCGCCTCAATATTGAATAGGTAGACTGTACGCTGTACAGAGGTGCCAGGCAGAGCCCCGTTATGTTGAATATACGTCTCCAATAGTTGTTTGTCGAAGGTCACCAACTGACACTTCGACTGGACGTTCGTCTGCTTGCTGAGCTGTTCGCCAATAGCAGACATTCGTGGCCGCGTCTCTCCTCGGGTCCGTCTGGAAACACAAAGCAAACGTAATTATCGTCACGTTGCCATTACCACCACGTACATCATCATCACAGTCATCCCGCATGATAATCATCATGCCGCCCAACTCCTCTAAAAAACACAACACGCATAGGTTTTGCCACCTGTGGTTATTGTAGGATTAATGGTGCCACCAGAAAAACGCATATAAAAGAAGAATAAGTCGACTGCGCCAGAGAATTATTTTTTCAAAAGGAGGAGCTACAAAGGTTATTACCAAAAATTATTCTGTTAGCAAACTATGTTAATAGTTGAAGCTTTACGTTTACAGTGCCACTTCTACTAAATAATCAGAAAAACTTTAAGTGCCTGTGTACGGAGTATATTGAAGTTACACAGTAATGTAACATCTGGTGATTTAAACTTTGTATTCTATATTCTGGGTATACGTATTTCAAATAAGACAATCCTGTAACTAAGGCAGGTCAATGAAATTTTGCCAAGAAAACTAAACTAGAGTTTAGCAATAACTTTACATATATGTATATAAGTTCCTCATCATTTATGCGCATATGCATATGTACTCAAGCCAGACAAATGGTGCAACGACTGAAATTAATAAATGTATATGCCTGACCAATGTACTACTATAAGTTACCTTGCGTAATGTACAGAATTAATTCGCGGCATTCGCTAACATGGAAAACATGTAGCCGTCGACAGCAGAGAATTGCGGTGACTTCCTCGAAGAAGCGATCAAATGACCACATTCTACTGCTATCACACTCCATCACACCGGCAAGGATCGGCACGAACAATCCTGCTCATCGACAAAGGCGACCCAATGAACACAAAACGCACGCAATAAGAACAATGAACTGGTTAGGTACACGTTGGTGCTTCTTTCTATATGAATGCATACGTGAAACAAGTGAATAACTGCGCGATTAAGAATAGAGACTCTTGCGCCTCCTCTTATGTATATTTATTTTGTGTGTAACATGTTCACATACGTTTGATGTGTACACACGCGCACAACGACAGACGATTTAACGCCATTTATGCAGTCAATCGGAGAGGTTTAACAGCATGCTTGAGGTAGCCGCCTTACCTTAAGGCCAGCGCTGAGAAGGCAGGTCTTCGGAAGGTCTCTTCCCCATTCTATAGACGCGGTGCTGTGATCCTTTTGAACGGCCGAGATCACTCCCGACTCCTTCTTTGTCGTGATGAAGTGCATACAATCACGATTGCGGCGTCCGCCATACGGCCGAAACGGCAGACTGCCCGTCGCCACGTGATAAAGCGTCACGCCGATACTCCACAGATCGACGTTGAGCTAAACAACTTGTCTCCAGGCTTACGCAGCACAGCCCGCTCGTACATATGGGGATGCAGATACTCCTCGGGCCGTACAACGACATAAACTGTTGGTCATCTTCAATTCCCGAGCGGCTCCGAAATCCGTGAGCTTGTAGATCGAACGGCCGTCCGCGGCCACATATTTCATAATGTTTCCCGGTTTCAGATCGCGGTGAATAATGCTGGTGATAAACGAAATCATTCAACTTAGAGGTGCTATCGAGTAAATTAGAAATAAAGACAACTACATGAATTAGGAAAATCGGATCGCGGAAAACCAATAAATTGCGATATGTCAGACCCAAAATCCCAATGCCAGACAAAACAAGAGCACAACAAAACACAGAATTGAAGGTCCAGATGGATATAAAGTCGTGCAGATTTAACGAGGACAACGTTAGAACAGTGCACATAATGTAGTGCAGTTGGAAGGATTAACTACATAATGAAGACACTGCGGCTATGTTAAAAATGCCTACTTGTTATCACGCAAATGCTTCATTCCAGCTGTGAGATCCTTGAGTACGAGAAGAAATTCGTCTTCCTCGAGTCCATAGGAGTTCATGGGGTCGTCCAAAATTGAAAACAAAGATCCGCCTGTAATAACTCCATCACAAGTACCTGCAGAATGACGCAAATTTGAAAATAAACGTAGTATGCCAAATAAACTTATTCAAAGAAGGTATGCATATATGTATAATGTATATATGTGCGTTTGCTAGCATTTACCTTGCTCGAGTTTTCCAAGTCATCCTCGATGGAAATTAGCTTTACAATATTTCGTGGTTCACCTGAATCGCAAAGCAAATAATAGACTATTTTAGTGTATTATGTTATAAGACAATTTCGACTAAAATGCTGCAATTTGGTATTATTCCCTTAAACCGTGACGTTTCTGGTGATGACGAAACATAAGAATATATTATTCGATAACATTTGGATGAACCATATTACATCAACATGCCGTAATTATTTGCAGTTGTATTGGCAATGCGCATAGCACTGGCATCTTTTAAAAACGTGTTTTATTTAACTTCACAGATACTACAATTCAATAGGCAAAATCACTCACATTGATCAACATTTAGCTACCGTTACATGGCAGGCATACTTCAATAGGTAAAAAGAGTTCTGTACAAAAACTACTACTACTACTACTATAAAACTCAGGAGATCACAACCCTTGTTAACCATCACGATCCTAACACCCAGTACCAAGCAAACCTTACAAATAAACGCTTCAAACAAACAGCTCATGCACAGACAATTGTTCGCAAAGTATGTTAAAAAGTGTGTTCGATTAAAACAAGTAGTAATTTCTTCGATCGCTGGTCGAGACAGAGCACCCAGCAAACCAACGACGGCTGAAATGATATTTTACTGTACTACATATATACATAGAACTAATGCCCTGGCGTCCATGCCTATTTATTCTCAACGTGTGTTTACACGTCTGTTTAGTGTTGACGAGGTGTGTGTGTGTTGTGACAATTATCTTTCTGCTTTAAAAAAATCGGCGTGTTCTACTCTATTCTATTCAGCGGTAGTTCCGACCGTATTGTAACAATCCAACGACCGCTTGGGCAAAAGCCATGAGTTCGCATATCGAATAAAGCAAGGCAAACCTTTCGGAGGACGTCGAATTCTCTCATCTGGACATTAGCCGTCGATCCAGTGAGATCTTGTTAAACGTCTTCACACTACAGGGTCTCCCGTTTCTTGTTGACGCCCTGATACACGGTAGCCGTCGCTCCACGACCGGTATGCACGTGGTGCTCCATACGTAATTGGCTGAGCCACGCAGTACGACATCGTTCCGATCGGACAACACTGCTATGAGCAGTCATGAAAATGAAACGACGGAAAACACAAAAAAAGAGATATTAAAAAACGATTTCTTATCGCTCATGCAGTACATGAGCAATGCAGTATAATAGTAATAGCTATAGAACATGTGTACAGACGACTTGCACAAGTTTTTTAAATCCCACAGAAAGTAGTCTCCTATATATATAGGCTTCTTTATGCCTAAAAAAACTTTCAGGCTGACTCTCAGCAGAGATTCAAGACGTCCACGGTACTGCTTTTCGCGTGCATCATTTTAGGCCTAATATTATTAAAGTGTGTCGCGTTGTTGCATTTCTGATGTGCGAACGAGTTTACGGCCCGCATCAAGATATTATATATATATATATATATAATATAAAAAAATATAGTCATATGATTAAGGACACCATGTTTTCTATTAGTTTGGTTAGAACAATATAGATGTGCGTATGCATATACCTATGTATGTAATACATTTTTCTTTTTCGCCGACAATAATTCTGCGCATACTTAGTCTATTTATTTCGGTAGAGCAAGAATTGCATTTGCGATGTGCCAACGAATGCACGGCCCGCGTCAATATATATATATATATATATATATCGTGTACAAGAGCCGATCGAGAAGATACTATTTAGAAAAATAATACTCAATTATTGTCGCTCTAGCCCGCTGCAATCATTTATGCCACCTTCTCTTCCACTCTTCGAAACATTCTTTAAACGCGTCTTTCGGAATCGACTTGAATTGCTTCTGCGAATATTTCCTTATCTCCTATATTAGCCTCGAAACGTTGTCCCTTCAATTTTATTATCTGTGAGAATGGGAAAGTCATAAGAACCCACGATCTGGTATATAAAGATGTTGCGGAAATAAGAAATCAGATTTTTCATCATCAATAATCTGAAATCGGTAACTATGTGTGCGCCGGTGCATTGTCGTGATGAAGGATCCAAGAGTTGTTTGCTTAGAGTTCAGGCCTCTTGCGTCGGAAGTTCTTGCGTAATATTCTTAAAATCGCAGTATCATTTCTTAATGACAGATGAGAACCGTATATATATGTATATATATCACTTATTTATTTCCTCATATTGAGTATGCATATAACATAGATATTTATACAGATTATACTATTATACAGTCAGCTGCTCGCGGCATGTTTTCGAGAGAGGCAGTGCAGCAATCTCTTCGCAAGGGCCAGACAGGCAGACGCATGAAACTTTGTACACGCCTGAGCACAGTCGACAGATGCACTCCGTGTACTCCTCGTGGAAGCTCGTATTCGAACAGACCAGGTGATGATAGCCATGAACTATGTATCTGGTATACCCGTGGGCGATTGTCCATGCAAGACCAGACCAGTGGTGAGAGGCACTGAAAATATCCAGTGTCTCCAACCTCTCGTCGGCTTGTTCAACTTTATTTTCCCATTCTGAGATAAAGCTCTCGAATGGTACTGTACGCGGCGTCTTCAACCTCAATCCAATTATCCAACAACCGCGCACAGCCTGACATAGGTACACAAAGCGGCTCCTTGCCCGCATTAACAGGCAAAGTACTCGCTTCATGACATTGTAAACACCTTTCAAGAAACCAAAGTTTGCCCAGTGAGGTGTTCCCATATTCTGCCAAGACCATACATCAGCGTTGGAACAATCTTGAGGTAGAAAAGTGCCACTGCCGTCGGGACGGACAGTCGCCGGACGTCGCCTACCTCTCCATAGAGAGATTAGAGCTGTGCGCACTGTTTCGACGATGTGAGCAATAAGGTCGTCCCAGTATAATGAAGCCGAAGCCAGATACCGGAAGAGTTGACGAGTTCCAAGGATTGACCGCCGCACGTATAACGTCTTTAGCAGCCAATCGACCTCCTCTTCTGAATTTCATAGCCTTGGTCTTCATGGCGTTTATTTCGAGCCCCCTTGAATAAGGAACCCTCCGCCAGAGAAGTGATGCGCTTGATGGCACACCAGGTCGTAATGGGCGACCACTATGTCATCTGCGTACATCACAACTGTGGCCTTCTGGAACTCCCGTCGAATACGATCGACAAAATCGGCAAGCAGTAGAGTGAAGAGACGCAGCTCAATGGGTCGCTTGCGGGGTTCCCACATTTTGCCTCGCCTGCAACACTTCCTGCTCACCTTGCACCAGTAAGGTGTCCTCATCAAAGAAGCTCGAAATTACGCTCAGAAGAAGGCCACCAACCCCTGCGTATCGGAATGACTTTACCAAGAGATCTCGAGGTTTTGTCGAAAGCTTTGACGCAGTCTATAAATACTGCATACAAATGGCCTCCGGGTTTTGCCACAGCCTGCTCTATCTCTGACTGAAGCACATGGATTGCATCACGCGTCCTCGACCTCTTCGGAAGCCGAATTGCTGCTCGGCGGAAGGATCTGGTCGACAACGTACTCGATCCGTTTTATAACCAATTTACATCTTCTTCAGCGTTCTTTCAGATGCTATACCGTGGTATAAATTTGGGTCGGTCTGTCATCGCCATCCTTGTCTTAAATAAAAGAGAAAGCCTGCGATATGCCAGACTCGTGGCATTTGTCCCCTTCTTCATGATCTCGTTGAAGAAATCACAAAGATGGTTGCCAAAAGTGCTCAGACAGTTTAGTGGCCCAGTGTTCATAGTACACCTAGTCTGGTCCCGCACTCTTTCCTCTCGAAAGAGAGTGCAGAACCTGACTTACTTCTTCTACCTCAAAGGCAGATTCCATAGTCTCCTGCTCCAATGTGAGCGGGTGCTCAATCATTGAGCCAGGCGTACCTTCTTGCAGTTATATAGAAGACCGGTCAGGTGACTCGTTACCTGTTCGTCGCTGAGCAGGTGGTTCGCCCCCCTACAAGGTCGTACAACGTAGGCTGAGGGCTTGCGTTCTGCTCTTTAAGCAGTCGAATTTCCTCCCGCCTAGCGTATTCACGCTTGTGCTCAAGGCATAGCTTTATATAAGCTTTTCTACTGTGAAGTAGTCAAGCCTGCGTCTGGCTAGCATGCGGTGGTGCCTTTACCCTCGCTTGGCGCAAGAGCACGAGCACCCCACGGTTGGCGAGATAGCAAGCTTGAGAAAACCACTGTCGTGATTTCCTCTGCCCCGGCTCTCCACTTGAATGCACTTCTCATGTTCTCTCTAGCAGTTCACAGCAAGTATCCACATCACAGCCCTATCAACCTCTTAAAAGTGAAAGGTCAACATGCCTCGTGGCAACCAGGTGGATCCCCTCGCTGTCTGAACCAAATATCTGGAATATCGCGACTGCTGACACCGGTAGGTGCTTCCTTGCAGCCACCTCGAGAACATCGAAGCTTTTTACTTCGCCATCGACAAGGTCGTAAGCAGTAGGTCAATGTTGCTGCTTCCGTATGACTTATATA
>QVRM01001330.1:0-52361 GCA_003439945.1 Dermanyssus gallinae | reverse complement strand
TTTTGTCTTTTCCAGCAGGTTTGCCCGATACTGAGATCTCCACACCAAATCCTGTAGTAAAACAGTGCCTACGCTTAGCCTACATAGACTTTCGTTCGGACAATATACGTGGTTTTACTAAGATGCGTGCTCTATTATACTAGCGTTCTACCTTTGAAAATTCCAGTCAGATGTCCGGACATGCAGCACAAACAGAGGGCCACTCTGTTTCGGAATGCTTTGCCAGTTCGTCGAGCCAATTTGCTAATGCACCAAGCTCAGTTGCCAGGTTGCCCGTGCCAACAATGCTTTTTTTACTACTGAAGCTGTCACACTATACAGCGAGTTGAATGCGCATGATTTGATCTGCTGTGAACATATGTGCATGCCCAGATGTTTAGGATCACGCAGTCTTACATCTGGCCTGCAGGTACAATGATATTTGAATCTTCTTATAGCCTTTCCAACAGGAGTAGGTGTATCATTATTTAGTATCCTAGCATTAAAAAAATCAATGATAATGAAATGTGATCGGAAACCGAACACAACTAGGTGCAAGTTTTAAATGAGCTCAGGAGAAAAACACACGTTTTATATGGAGGGTAACAACACCGACGTTTCCAGAATAAACAGTTAAATTGTTGCGGGTAGCTGAACCAAGTGTAACGTCTTAGGTGGAATCTTGCCCCTGAGAGTGTCAATGGTGGTGGAGCGAGGATACCTCAAAGTTTGCGTATGTACATATAACCGAGCAAGATAGCTTAGTGGCAAAGCCTTTGTATTGCATTCGGAAGACTGGGTTGAGACCCAGACCGGCCACTCTTAAATTGGCTTGCATTTTTAATTTAGACTCGGTGAATGCCGAAGTGGATTCAAAATTAGCCATGACATGGAAAAACCGTACACGGGCATTAGCCTTACGAAAAATAAAAAAATAAAATGTGTGACAAAAAATCGCCGAGCCGATAATGCCTATGACAACACTTGTCCAATAATATGACAAAAATAATAATAATAATACCAACTGGCCGACGGTAACGTGGAATAGTGGCTCTCATCCTCCTGCGCCTCCGAGTGGCGCAATCCAACTGCGGTCAGCTACTGCACGACTTAATGGTCGCCGAATATTGCGCCATTGTGAACGTTTATCCGGACATATGTTCGCCTGAACGGATTCGCCGTTTGCTACAGAGTCGGACGGTTAGTTTATAAATATGAACATACACACGTATATATATATATATATTATATATGCATGCTGTGTTAATATTTCTAGGGAGGTTCCGTTATAGCTAGAAGCAAACGTTAAACGCATAGACGCTGGTTGTACGCCACGACGATAAACGCTAATAGGTGGTTATACAAAACAAATGGCGTCCCGCCGACAGTAGAAGCTGATGGTGATGCATCGTGAGAACTCGTGACTTAGAAGGTAAAGCCGTGAAAGTACCGCTTTTTTCGTTTGCTTTTTGTTTGCCCTGTAAGGATAACAAACCACCAATAGTAGCAACCTTCGGCAACACTCACAGCAGAAGCAGTCGTCGCAGTTGTAATGAGAAGAATGTACCGATGTGTAAGAAGAAAAGGATGTTTCCGTCGAAAGTCGGGTGGCATTTGTCTACAGTTTGCCATGTCTGGCGGCCGCATGCGGCCAGCTCATTTTGCAGCTGAATTGCACAGTAACATGCCAATGTGATGGTTGCGTTTCGGTCGAACTGGCATGCATACGTACAGCATACGTCAAACGAGCAATATTAGCATTACTTAGAACTGACTATTCTAAAGACCTTTTTTTTGTGAGACGAGGGGCTGCGGTCGTTCTCTAGTATTACCTCAACACCTACCAGTCTAGGACTAAAACTGCGGCTAACAGAGAAGTCGTGACGGACTGTAGTATGTCCCTCTGTTCGAAGTGCGCCGGATATTTCTCTTCCGAATGATGTAACATGTCTAAGAGTCGTCGTGGTCGTTTATGAGTGTCTGCCTTATCTGTTTTTTTCATCACCCTGTCTAACACAGATGCATATTTATGGCGGCGGTGTTCCACCAATCGATACAGGTAGATTTTCGCGGTTGTTCGATTGTTGCCAAAAAACATTGTAAAAATCGGGTCATCGAGAGTAAGCCTATCTGAAAGCTTCTCGAAGCACCCCCCCCCGACTTCTTAAATCCAGAAAGAGAAACAGATCCAAAAACCGATTGACCTTCCCGCGGCGGCATTTGGAAGCAGACTAAGAAGTTCCAGGGAAAATAGGTTGCCAGTACTTAAGGACTACGGGATCTAGTATATTAGAGGATACAGATCTGTGCAATGAGCGGTTTTGTTCAATTTGGCGATTACTATGTGTGCCTTATTAGCAGCATAGAAGTTCAAGTTATCTGCCATATCCCGTAAGCAAAGTAAGAATTGGTTTGTGCCTGGTCAACACGCCCACACACTCACTCACTACTGGCTAATTTATTGTTGATGTTATTGCTATTGTCGCTGACTTGTTAAGTGCGGTTTACTTGAAACGTGTACGATAAACATGACTTAATTAGTCTATAGGCTAATGCCCGTGTACGGCTGTGCACTGACACATCCAAGCATCATCGACAAAAAATGGGAGTACTGAAGACTGATGTTGCTCTCAGGCATTGTTGTTGTTGCTTGCTGCTAACAGTTAGTTTTTGTTAGTTATTGTTCTTGGTGCTGTCAGCTGATCTTGATTTTTTTTATTGTTGTTGTTGTCTTGCCTGTCACTAACATCTATCTGATATTTTTCGCCCGACTCTAACCACCAATCTGGGGCGCCATTACCCCAGACGCTGCGACCCGATTCTAGCCTTCGTTTGGGCTGCTGTTGCAAACCTGCAGTTTATATAGACGATTCTCATATGACCGGGACTACTGCAACCATGTAACCGGCCGATGATTACCCTAGCCACTGCTTCTGCTGCTGCAATAAATAACGCAGTACTATAATTTCGTTCCAGGCTAAGTGTCTGCCGTGTTACAGCGCTGTCGTGTTACTGACAAATTCGATTGATAATAAAAGGCATCGAATTGTGCTTGAATGCCGAGCTATCAAATGTTATCGTCATTTGTTCTGTTGTTGTTGTTGTTATTGTTGTTCTTGTTGTTGTTGTTATCGTATCCGTCCGTGCAAATATAATTGTGATAAAAGAATCCAAAATCATAAAATCACTACTTTCACACGTAGGCGATTAGTAAGTAATATGTAACGCTACACACGCCTGTGTCTCGGTGTGTATGTGCGCGCGTGTGTGTAGTGTATGATAACATGGTCCTGTCCATTTCTTTTCTCTGTCAGACCGCGTCAGACCTTCAGGTGATAACCGTCATTAGTGATGAAACTTGGGCCCAGACATGACAAGGCAGTGACAAAACTGATGCTTAACTACATCGTGTGTATAGCGTGCTTATGCTTTGCAGTCAGCGTTAATATTTGAACACGTATAACTACACAGTTATATTGTATACGACTAGTGTTACCACATAAACAGCCCGTAGGCTCAGACTTATAATATTCAACTTACTTCTAAACCGGTTGACATTGAAATTGGCTGAAAGATAGTAAAGGTAGAATGCATGCTTTTTTTCAGTTGTCATCGAACGCGTTGTGGTGAGAGAGAGCGAAATATGCCAATAAGCAATCTATGCTTTAGTAGAGAGAATTCCTAAAAATACTTGGAAGCTAAATGAAAACAACTTTCGTAAAGTGCGTCGATTTGGTAACGTCATTAGAGAGGTAGACGTTTGTGATGTGATTTGCTTGCTGCGCCACGTCAAGCCCCTACCAAAGAAGGTGGAAATTACGAAGACGCTAGGTAAATTGGATTGTACAAAACCCGACTCTGCTCGGCGGCAAAAAAATAGCAAGCATAAACGCGTAAATGATTGCCATCAACTCAAGCGAGAGAGCGATACCTTACATCGCCCGCTATGTATTATGGCCTGACTCACTACATTGCCCGAGATTTTTGCGCCACGGCAAATCTGAACGTTGAATGTCAACGGCATCGACATCGGAGACCGACATACCCGATAGCTATGTTTTGGCCGTCCCTCAAACGGGCATATCTAGTATTCTATCTCTAATATTCTCGCCATTTTTTCGTCGTGCAAGCTTAGTAAATTTGGCTACAGTGGCACAGGGAGCAGGCCCGACTTGCGCTTATTCACTTTTCGCGGCCCGTTTCCATTTGAATTTGTTCAGTCAATACGCAATCTCGGTTCTGCTATTATTATGCAATGTGGCGGTTGTGCGTCTGGGGGGTTCGGCGAGGGTGGTGAGGCCACAAAATGAGAACGTCGCTGTTGGGAAGTAGGCTTTTTTTCATTCGTTTACTCAACCCCGCTTACCCTCAATCGCTTCAGTGCTATTTTGGTGTTCGTCGCCTTGGCCGAAGCGTGCGGGCCTGCGTGTTCGTGTTCCGCTGTAAAATTGTATCTATCTATCTCTCTGAAAAGTGCTTCGTCTATGGGCTTCTCCGTGGCAATCCAACTACCGTCATGGTTTCCTGTGCGATTGTGCGTGTCGTGGGATGGAACTGAGTACGTTTGCAAAACGATTTTCCCCCCTTTCTCTCTCTTTCTTTCAAAGCCGCCTTAACGTCGTCATCGTTGTAGTCACTGACTGCAACAAACGCGCCCGCACCAAAACCACCATAACGACTACCCCACTCGGTGCGCAGCTTGTAGAAACCGCGGTCGTGCCCCGCTATCCTGAGCGGGGGCACACCTGTTCACCTTTCTACCTGCCGGCGGCCGGTGGCACAAGGGACTTGGCCAGTAGAAGTTAGAACGTAGGCAACAAAGCGTTGGCCAATTCTCGCAGACGTCGTTATTTCCAGTCTTCATCGACTTCTTCATTTTCCTCTCGTTCCTCTTCCGCTGCCCATTCTCTCTCTTTCTCCTGCTGATTTTATTCTACTTTCTTTTTTCTATCAACTGCACTGCCGTCCGCGGCCATTCGGCTCGTCTAAGGTTTTTTCTGTTCTACGGCAATTGAACGCTGTGCGTTCCTACTGCGACCCAAAACAAAGTCAAACATTCAAATAATCAGGTCTTGCAGTTGGTGATGCAAACTGCAAAAGATGAGGATCAGACCATGTTAAGCCGCCACCCTTCACCTACCCAAAACACGTGCGTAGATGCGTAATATCGGAACGTCCAGAGAGATGCCAGGGCCACATACGAGACAGATTTGCTGACGTAAATATGGCGGAAAAGGGTTTATCCGCAGAGAACGATTTAATACTGCGCCACACCGTGGCAGCTGCATGTGTTGACGACCAGTAGGCGGTACACCTTGGCATGGCATGCGTTGAGTAGATTCTTTTTGTAACGCTAGTGGCATAACAATTACACAGAAGGACTTTCAGCAACAGCTGAATACGGCTAGAAAGACAATACCAGTTTGAGTCCAGTGGTAGTTTAACAAGTTTCCTGCACGTTGACTAATTATCAGCTTAAATATTTTTCCTAGGCTCAAATTCCCGTTTACCAATATATATATATATATATATATATATATATATATATATATATATATATTTTGTTTAGCGTCAAGGGTAGAATATGACATTTGGTTGTCTGCGAACGCGTGCACAGTTAAAGGAAAGCCCGTGTACGAACCAGGCACCTCTGAAGGGTTAATCGAACCGAGAACTCATTGACGCGTTGCACACCGCCACGAAACCGCTTTCGAAGTTTTCCCTGTCAAGTCCGACGGGCCCCAGTACGCACGGTAGGCCACTACATCATAAAACTCTGCAAAGATGTCATTCGAGACCTGGTGCCTTGTTTGCCCGCCTGTACTGACGATAAAGGATAGATAGTGGTGCCCGTCGGGCCGTACGACGTGCCAGGCGGGCGTACGCCAGGTCTGTCACTCAGTCGTTAAAAGAAGTACGACCTCTTCACCGCCTCGTCATCTAGCAGGGTTCCGAAGAGGGCACAGTGCAGAGCGTAAAGCTACGCGCTTGCCTATTTGGAGGAGACGGAATACAGCCTGGCCGTATCAGCGTCCGTGGCGCATCCCAAAATGATGTTTTTGACCCTTTGCTCATATAGATTTGCCGATTATTTTCCCTAGCGCCCAGCTTTGGCGGGATCGTATGTGCAACTGCTCTACGCCTCCATATTTCCAGTCAAGCTTCTAGGTCTGTAAGAGCGACCGCATCGTGAAGCGCTCTAGCCTGTTGCATAAATATGTGAAGAGAAGCTGAGGGAGGGCAATTGCAATCAGGCAATCTTAGGCGACCTCAAAGAACGAGACGAACAAATGGCCTAGGCTTAAGGCAAAAAATGAGGATCTCAGAAGAAAAGGACCTCGATCAGAATTTAGCAAGTGAGTGCATGACATTGTATAGTTTAGCTTGATCAGACATCCTACAAGGGTTTCCAGAACTCCTTGCAAGAATAGGGAAACGCTTAGCAACTCGTATGTCCATTCCCACAGTCTTGCACCCCGAGAGAGCCTCCAGAAGAGAGAGAAAGAGAGAGAGAGAGAGAAAACTACAAGAGCCAGTAGCACCTACTACCTTCCAGCGAACTCGACGACTTTGTGCATGTGTCTCAGTACTGCAGCAGGGGCGCCGTCCAGTACATTATCGTTTAAGCACCATACGTCTAAAGGGCACTCGAGGGAGTCTACTAATTCATCGACAGCTAGACAGAACAGGGGGAGGGCATTAGGTTAATTGCGCTTTTGAGGTCAAGTTTAACCAGCCTTTTCGCCTTTAGCCTTCTTAAGGATTTTAAGCATTGAACCTTTAGAAAATAATAAAGTATCCAACTTTACGATTATGTGTCTCCGAGAGGTAACCATGAACAAACTGATGGTCCCAGTTTTGATGTCACACCGGAACTTATCAAGCTGTCGTTGCCCGCCTAAGGCGTTGGCCTTCTCCTAAAGTGAAAATACTTTGGTGAACTCCTTATAGTCTACACGCTCAAGTTCCTCTGGTTGTTCTGCAATATCAGATTGCCAGCACCGCTTGCAGCCAACACGATCATGCAATAGTTACCGGCTAGTTACCGGTGGCAGCGCACTCCACCTAACCTTCACGCACGCCTTCATCAACCGCCTTCGCCGTAGGGCAGTCTGCCTTGGTCGTGTTGTAACACAGGCGCTAACTGCCCTCAGTTATGATGCATCCAGCGAATCGAAAAACGTGGGATATTCTGACTGAAAAGTCAGTTTTATGGGAGCATACGAACACGCGTCCGCACTACGCCCAATATGTACAATTTTTTATTAGGACTATTTTTAATATGAAGTATGCTTCTGTCGAAGCCACTTAACCAATTCTTGAAAGAGTGATCATGCAGAATTGCGAAGGCAGCGAAGGAGGTAAAAACGCTCAACGTTTATGAGTCCCCTTGGCTGTGGGACGGGGTGGCCTGCGACGATGGCCGGCACCTCTATCCTAGGTACATCGTACATGGATTTCATGACCTCATATGCTCCCATAGGGTATTTTAGAAAAGCTACAGTACATAGAGTATTTTTCGGTTCTGCTCGCAGAAATGCACTTAAGTACCAATTGGTGTGTTGTCCGGCACCACAACCAAGATCTCTACACTTCCTTTCTCGGTAGAACGGCAGGTCAACAACTAATGATGCTTAATATTAATTTGCATATACTCTATTGAAATGATATATATATACATCTTGAAATGATATATATATAAACATCTGCCAATGTTAAAAGAAGACACGCCCTGCAAGCATTACTGTTTAAAATATTGGCACTAGTCAGAGAACCACTACGGCCATTTTGGCTGTCCACCTATATACGTTCTTTATACATCTGTGTGTCTATACGTAAGCAGGTTTGGCAGTTCAGGGCACATATGTCCCGGGGACTCGCGGGTCAACTTGAACGCTTTGAGAGCGTAAGCGTCCCTCAGGCGTAATGTCAAATTCGTCTCCGCTCATCTTGTATGGACTTCGTACTGCACACTTTTGCTGCGGCCGCTGGTGGTTCTTTGTCCCCTGTGACTGCATCCGCAGGTTATTTCCACTTTCGTTTTTTGCCAAGCTGGCAACCGCAAAAGTTCGTGCCGCTTTGCTATCCACTCGTTACGGAGGCCTCCAGCGTCTTCTAGGCATGGGATAAGGTTATACGTTTATATATAGCAAGCACTATTTTATCAATAAGTTGGCTGCGTTTTGGCGCCAAAACTCAGTCGTATTCTGAGAAGGCGGAGAAATGGCTAATGTAAAAGTACAAATGCAAAGCAACTTGCTAAATGCGCTGCGCTAGGTTGTCGAAGCACTTCCAGCGATTGCCAAGTTTCGTAGAAGGATTTTGACCTGAACGATTAGTCAAGGTCCGGTAGACTCCCTATGCTGGAACGGTCTGTGCTCAGAGATAAAAAAAAATCGACGTTTACTACATGATAACTGGCGGAGGACGTTGAACTTGACCAAGCAACTATTTCAGGACGCTAAAAAACTTGAAAAAACTTCTAAGCCCTGTGTGTGTTCCTCACAAACTAAGTAACGCCAACAAAATGGACGCGCGTCTGCACATTTCCTCTCAATCGCCATCACCAAGCTTCGTTCTTGAATCCTTTGATAACCTACGACAAAATGCGATGGCCTTACACGAATGTGTAAGGCAATGTTAGCCAACGATTGTGGTCCGAGGGTGCAGTTCCCGAAATCAACCCGAGCGTATCTTCCACTTAGATAAGGCTGCGTTGTTTTGTTGGTGGGATATCAGAGGCATCATTCACATTACACTTCCGAGAAAGAACCAGATGATCGAGATGGATGCATACATTCATGTCGATACTATGCTACTACTACAACTACAACTAGCTTACGAGAAATTGGCCCAAATGCGTCGACAACTCGTACGACATACCCCGTCGATAAATTTACTTACCTACGTTGTCCAGCATGCCTCATCGCACGGTCGCCGTTATAGATGCGTGCTAACGGATGATATGCCATAGCGTCTACCGGTTCTCCGCACTTGCGGCGATCGAGCCTTATCAACGTTACGCCCTGTCGAAGGCCGACACCAGTCTTCATTGTAATGTCGTCAAGCAAAATACTCAGACGGGCGCTTGGAAGGGTCATGGAGTAAGGCCCAGACGCGCCTAGCTGGCGTTGCTCTCGGGCGAGCTCTTGCAGTGCCGTTAAGAGCCGAGCGTCTTAAACTGTGAGAGTGCTTTCCGAGCAGGGGAATTGCCCACCTATGCTGAGAACCCGTGATCTCCAGCGCAGATGAAAGACACTCCTTTTTCTCGTAAGGTCGATTTTAAACACTTCCAGACCGGCACCGTCGACCTAATTTTTTCTACGCCGTTAAGAGTGCACCAACATTTCCATCTTGATTATGGTGTTTGTGCGGTTTGCTGGTTGAGCCACCTAGGCCTACTGCTCTCAATATGTAAGTTATTTTTCTAATAATATTAATTGTGCAGGTCTTTCGTGAACCACGGCTGCTAGCGCATATCATATCTACCACTTATAAAGCTTCAGAAGTAGTATTTTGGGTCTATGTGCCATTGCCTGAAACGGCCTTAAACCCTGGAAGAACACATTGTACGCTTGTTGGAAATATGTTTGAAAACTTTAAATTATTTTGTATATATATATATATATATATATATATATATATATATATATATATAAATATATCGTGTAAAAATGTTTTACTTGGATTAATAGAGCCATTGTAGATAATTGAAATGTCATCAACACTCCTGTCACAGCTTTCACTACCTTTTTTACGACGGTTACAATCACCACTAGTTGTATATACCGCACGTATACCGCACCTCGACAATCGAGCAAGCGGTAGAGCAAGTTGAACAATGGAGAGACATTTATGCTCTACCCAGCCGGCGCTAGTGTCTTGGCGGGTGGAGTAGTAGTTTCGGCGAGGCGGGCCAAAACCAACCTCTTGAAATAGTAGAGTAATACCTTTTATATCTGTGCAATGGCCCATCGTTAGCTCAACCAGCCATGGCGGTGGAGGTGGCGGAGTCAGAAACCGGCAAGATCTCTGCTCCCCGTCGAAGCCGTCAACCAGTGAGCGAAGACCAAGACGCCAGTTGTGAAGATGTAAAGTGCGTTGACTTCGATCTTAACCTGGCGATCACTTCTGGTTGGCTCTCAAACTACTTGTTGTTGTTGTTGTTGTTGTTGTTGGTGGTGGTGCTGTTATTATTGTTGTTGTTGTTGTTGTTGTTGTTGTTGTTGCTGCTGCTGCTGCTGCTACTGTTTCTGTTGCTCTTGTTCCTGTCCTAGTTGTTGTTCCTATTGTTGTCGCCGACGCTGTCGTCGAAAGTAACGCACCAGTAGATATTATAATGTTGCTGCCGCTCTGGCTGTTGCTGTGGATGGCTTAGGTGGTTATTATGGCATTTCGGGAACTGGTCACACTCAGGGTACGAAAATGAGACAGCGACTTACGACTTACCGCCCACTGAGGTCGTCATCTCCCGACCACGGGCTTCTAGAGCAAAATAAGGGTAGATATGCGAGAGATTGAGATAGAGACAGAGACATAGAGAGAGATCAAGGGAGATTGAGAAAGAGAGGAAAGTACGGAACGTAGGAGAGAGAGAGAGAGAGAGAGAAAACGTGGAAGTGGAGCTTGTGTATTTTGTAAACGCAGGGGAAACAGGATAGAGACGCATAGGGAGACAGAGAGAAGAAGAGAAGCCGGAACGAAAGGGTGGATGCTGAGAATGTGCAAAAGATGCTGAGGAGAAAGCGGAAGAGAGCGACAACGAGACAAGATGAGGGAGTTGCCCCGCCTGAAAATGGTTGTCCGAGAAAGGCGTCCGCAGAAATAAGAAGGATTGCAATACCCTAACGGTGGCAGCAGCAGCGGCAGCTCGAACGATGGCCAAATGCGCGCGCGAAATGGCAGACATTCCAGACGAAGTGCACGAAGAACACCAACCAACGACCACGACGAAGGCAGTGGTGAGGTCAGCTAGCGGTGATGGCGATGGTTACGCTACAATCCGACGGTAAGTTACATCCGTGCACTTCAATCTTCTCGTCGACACTTGGAGTTTGAACGACGGCGGGCGATCATGACGACGACGACGATGAACTCCGTCAGCGGGTAGAGAAGCCAACGAAAATGTGAACGAATAGGAGTCGAGGATAACGAAACAGAAAACACAACCATAACGAAGAAAAACAACAGCAATAACAACTGCAACAAGGATAGTACCAGGAGTACGTGGCCGCTCGACGCAACGGCAGCAGCAGCGTCATCATTACCATCATCTTCATCATCATGACCACCAGCGGCGGCTACAAGTGATTTTTTGTTGTTTTTACGCTTTGACAACCACATTTTAGATGCTCGAAATGGGCTAAGTTGCCTGTGGCACGATATCGTATAAATGCATCTATCGTCATCGCGTTCTCGTACTGGATTTATATAAGCTTTTTTCCAGCAGAGGTATGTAGCAGCAGGGCAATGACAACCACGTCCAACAAATACAAACAGCAAGGCCGGGGCTCGAACTTGCGATTGTTGATGGGTAGGTGTGACCGTCGCAGATGACCAACGATGACCTAACGGGCAGAGAAGCGAGAGTTGAGAGAGTGATGGCAGCGGTGCTGGTGAGGGAGATGGTAAAGCTCGCTGCTTAGGCAGGGCACGGCTGTGAACGTCTCGAGGAGAGTCAGCGTTATTGCGCACACTTTGAACTCAATTCTGGTGTTTGATCCACACGCTAGCACTACTGTTACTGCTACTGCTGCTGCTGCTGCAGGTGGATTGTTCCTCTGAGATTCGCTGAAACGTCCCCATGTTCGTAAGGATATATATATATATATATATATATATATATATATATATATATATATATATATATGGAAAAGCCCGTGACCTCAAAAAACAATCCCCATGGCCGCTCTCGGAAGGTCCTGGACTACAGATGCACACTTGAATAGCACTTCAAATAAAACAGTAAATATGACATATCTAACTGGCTCTAAAAATACGTACTCCTATATGTACACTGTTATGTATGCTGTTCGAAAAATATTCTTATTTTTTTTAACAACATAAAAACTAGAGTAGCTAAGATATTTTACAAATCAGTTTACCAAAGATGTAAAATGCATTTTTTATGAATGTCAATATCTGTGACATCTTTGGTTTTTAAAAGCGGTATACGTTTTGCGAAATCGCCGACTTATTGCTGTACGGTTAATTGAAGAGCTCCGTCATGCTTTCTGGGTCGTTTTGAAGTGTATAGCTTATATATTTATTTATTTATTTATTTGTTCGCCCTAAACAGGCAATTATGGGGATTAATGCAACATTCTACAGGATCTTCTGAGGTCCTACGACTGACGGGAAAAACCTTTCCGTAGTCGCAGCTGTGCTGAACCTCGACTGATATGCGCTGCAATGGGTAGAAATCCCGCGAAAAAATCCCGCTGCCGAGTTGCGGCGATAACTCCACGCCCAAGTTTCTTAATTAATTTCATAGACTTCAGTCCAGTTGGGCCAAAAGTCTCTATGACGATTTGCTGCACTATGAATTGAGGCGTTAGTCCTTTTTAGTTCGTTAATTTTTGGCCCTCGGCGAGTTAGGTGCTCGCATAGCTTCTGGCTAATGTGCATGACACCCTAACGTCCCAAACGAAAAGACGACCGCATGTCCACGGGGTGAAGTTATCCCATCTGGCCTACGATGGCTATTCCGACTGAAACCGACATGTTCTGTCATAGACGAAATGTGGGCTGAGTTGAAGATAGCGGAAGATCGCATCGTTGATGGCAAAGTGACGTGAGTGGCGACGAGCACTATAGCAACACAACAAGGGTGCTTGCCCGTGCCGCATACTAGCTCTTTGCACGGATTGCTTACGTGGGGTGTGCAAACCGCCTCCCCAAAACGCACACCGAACGCTTTATACGGACTATCACAACTACACCTAATATTCTACTACTTTTTACAGAATAAGAAACAAAAAAACAATGTATATATATATATATATATATATATAACACCGTGCCATCTACTACTATAATAGCTTACACACAACACAATATTTACACATGCATGTGTAACTTGTGGGCTCGTAGAAGCCCTCGGTCTAAAAGAGTGTATAATAAACTTCACGGACTGCAAAACGTAACGTCGATTCGTCCTGCCTACTGCCCCTTACTCTAAGTGTGGCTTAGTTATAAAGTTTTAAAGTTTTAATATATGTATATATATATATATGGGGGAATTAAAATGAAAAATACAAAGCGACACTGTGGGTAAGTAATGAAGGGTAACCACCAGAGGCCGTACATGGCGACCATCCGGCGATGAAAATCGTTGGCTTGAGCACCTTCCCTAGTTTTAAATCTAATTACACCTTGCTCTTCATCAATCGTTGAACTTTGCAATGAAAACGCTATAATGTCCTCACGTGAAAACCACTGCGTCATTTTGACAGAACTGCCTTCTTTTCCCCTCCGACATGCGCTGGCGCCCGACCACGCCAGGCGCTCCATTCGCTTTGGTCTTTACACGACCTTTTCATTAAGACTTACCTTATATATATATAAACTTAACCCAAGCAGCATAAATCTAGTCATTAAAGGAAACGAACGTGTTTTCCTAGCGCTGCGCGGTAACCTGTGAAATGTTAGTTTCTGACTAGTGACTTGACCACTGACGATGCTTCTGTGCTGCTCGTGCAGCTATGCTTCCGGCGCCATATTCTCTACTGCTGAGCTGCCAGCTACGCATGCGCATAATATTATGCATTCTCGATATTTCTCTCAACAAAAAATAATGTAATATTATTATATGTATACCTTTAAAACTGTATATCTGACGATCACCATGTTTAGGCTCACTATTCTACAGCTAATAGGGAAAAATCTTAAGTCACGAGCTGTATCAGGAAGATCTAAACATGCTTGCTGTCGGGTTGGCACAGCAGCACAGATCTCCCGGGCCGTTGGAGACGTGATAAGGTTGAGGTTCCCAATCGTGTGAAGCCGTTTAGGCCATTTTTCCTTCGTTGAAGACTGGTGTGCAGCGTTGGTGTTGCAGGTACCTGCTGCTGCCGCTGCTGCTGCAGCTGCAGTCAAGCTAAACAAGATAGCCTTCTTTTTTGTTTTCCCTTAGTTCCTCCTCCCGTTTTGCTCCTTCTCTTCTTGCTGCTTCCGTCCATCTGTTCCTTGCAAGAAGTCCGCGCACAGAGGTAGCGTATGAAGGCTGCTATAGTAGGCAAGCGTGGCAATTTCGGTCGACGAGCGGTCGAAGCAACCCGGCCGGTTCAAGCCCAACCAGGCAGGTATCAAGCAAGGCCACCAGCTGCACCACCCGTCTTTTGCACTCGAATACACACCGCTACGAAGTAGTCAGGCTACGTACGCCGTTTTTGTTTTCAATTTCGTTCTTCTCGAACGAAGAGGTGCGAGAAGAGTCGCCAGCTCTGCTGCCGCCACCATCTTGCTTCGTCAAGACGAGGCAGAAGAACCAGACGCCTGGCCCGGTAGACAGTCGACCTACTTTTCCCGTCCTGCTTCGGCCGGCTTCGTTCGACACGACAAGCGACAGCAAGTCGCAGCACAGTTCTCCTGTCATGCACCGCTTCTGGAGCTCTGACTCCCTGCATCGGCAATCCTGCTAAGCTCACTTCCGCCCAAACCCGCTGTTCCATAAACATTCACACACCCACATACATCCAGCCTCTCCCTTGTGGAAGGGTCGTTTGCTTGCATCTGCCCCGTACGCGCATTTGTCCCATGCTTTCACAGGAAAGGTTACTGCTATAGCCGGTAGTGTGTGTCGCCACCTCACTGCCGGATCATTCCAGACGATCGCGCATTGCTGCTGCTTCTGTTATTGATGCTGTTTGTTGTAGTTGTCGTCGTTGTTGTTGTTGTCGTTGTCGTTGTTGTTGTCGTCGTCGTTGTTGTTGTTGTTGTTTTTGCTGCTGCTTGTTGACGTCATCCTCACCATCATTTGTTGTTACCGTGCGTCTTCTTGGCAGGCCAAGGACCCGTCTACGCTACTCGGTGGAAGGTCTAGGTAGAATATATAAGTGGATGCAAGGTAGTTCTATTTAGATTTGTGAGGGAGACGCCGCGTTGATTCGACTTAGTTCTGGCCAAACGTTGATTTCGTCTGACTCCAAAGTCCTCATTTGACGTACATTACATGCCCGCATTACAAGACTTCCATCAGAAACGTGTACAGATTATATTGCACCTACACACTGTTTCAGATGTTCCTCAGTCCAGGCTGCAATTTATGACACCTCGTTGTTCTTAAAACACTTTCCAGCTTATAATTCTATTTCAGACAAAGTTCCATTTGCCAGGTCATCAGGGTGTTCAAAAACTGTGGTGCACAGAATGCACAATGTGGAGATTATTAATATGTTTCTCGAATGTGAGGAGCCCCAAAAAATTATCGTTAACTGTATACTATGCTAGTGATGCCAATTCTGTATTCAAGGCCTCATATGCTTCAGAGACATCGCCTTCGATTTGTACGATGTGTCTTCTACTCTGTCGATCCTCAACTTACAAAAAAACAAATGTTTTTTTTCCGGGGCACTGCTGTCGTGGACAAAATGTGAACAAGCTGTACCATTGCTACATAAGCGTAGTAGACAAAGCGTTACACGAAAGCAATTGGGGGAGAACCAATCGTTTCTTTTGCCTTGAATACACGTTTCTAAATTTCTGAAAGTTCTTCTCAGTATGATGAAACTGATTCCGTGGCGCTGTCGAAGTATCGGCTAAACTGCACAAGCAGGTTGCTTCACCACGACGAAAAATACCAACTTGTCTTTAAGCATAGGAACACTCCCAGCTCGTTCAAGAGCCACTTGCAAGATGCCCTGCATAAAAGGGGAAAATATTTGCCTCTAACTACAGGAAAATATTGTTGGTAGACCACATATCTCAAAAATTTTCAAAAAAAAAATCACGTACTTATATCGATATCGTGAGTCCATCTGTACATAATGCAGGCAATGTTAATTTGGCCTTCGAAGCTTTCAGAAAACTTTGCTCCATATATATCGTATATGTAACTAGTATGTCTCCTGGGCCTTGTCGTTTCTCCTGTTACCAACAGTAGGCTTTATTGCAGATAATACAATTGTGCGAATTGCACTAACCTTATTTCTTGGATTTAAAGCCACCCTTCTAAATTACCGTAGCCGCTACCTTTAAGTGATTTGAGTTTCGAGAGAGTATTGCAGCTCTAACTAGCAATGTCTAGTGTCGGTTCTATATCTCAGCTTAGAGGAAGGCAGTTAGAGTTGGATTATCTACTTAGAGCTATTCGTTTCAGAATGCGTAGGGATTCGGTCCGTGACCTCTATTTTTCTCATAATCTGCACCGTGTCGAATAAATAAATATACACGTTGCAGGTCGAGACGTTAGCTTCTAAGATTTCGCGAGAAATCGTTTCCACGAGAATTTCGTTTCCGTTCGTTCCCATATCCCATGAAGGCGTTTCACAACGTTCGTAGTGCCTTCTAAAGTTTAGAAATCCGCAATCAATGCATGTAAGGTACTTTGCTTGATTCTGTCTTCGTTATCGGTTTATTTCGGCTATGAGTTTTTCCCGCCAACTGTTTTTCTTGTGGTTTTCCTCCGTTGTCTAGGATAGTGCCGACCTTTTGTTTTACTCGCATTGCGTGCCCGACTGCCAGTTGGGCTTCGCCATAATCCCCGCTGTTCACGCCTCCGTGGCAGCACGTGTCCATTGGCGGTATGAATTTTGCTGCCGCCGCGTGGAGCTTCCGATGACGAAAGGCTTTCACGCAAATTAGCACTCTGTTTCTCGGTCTATATTTTCTGTTTCTCTGCTTGTCGCGCTCTCCAGCCGTCTCTCTCTCTCTCTCTCTCTCTCTATATATATATATATATATATATATATATATATACTAGGGTTGCCAAAACTAGTTTGCCAGGTAAATAGCCGGCCATTATCTCACAAAATATGCAATTGCATAGATATATATATATATATATATATCGGTATAAAATCGATGATGGTTTGATTAGTGAAATGGTTACCGTACGTCTTTTTTTTCTGACCGGCATCGGAGGGCGGGGAAATACGATAATCATATTAAAAATCGCCAACCACCATCAATCTGGGACATGTTTGGCTCGTGGAATGTGCATGATGCCTCTCAAAGCCTCGATGTTTGCAGTGCTCTCTTCAGTGTGACTATTCTTCTGTCGCTAGCCAGAATGAGAAATTCCAACAAACTAGATTTTTTTCCGAACAAGCTCTAATATGTTTCACCTTCGAAAAACTCACTTTCGTGCAATCGCCCATTTTGCAAACCTGTATCCTGTTAGCCATATCAGTCAAACAAAACTTTGCAATTTCAGTGCTTGACAGGACATTCCTGCCCACCCTACTCATTCCATTAGGAAATATTGCATATTCGAGCGAACTGTACGACTCCCTCAAATCTGGCCAGACTCGGTTTAGACACCCTGTATGTACCCTTCAACCATTGACTAATCAAACTATGCCTGACGTTATCGCGACAGGCGTGCGGGAACACCCAAACGCCTCGCACAGCGACCTGTCCGCCAATAGCCAATTCGATGCGTCGTTGTCTGCACAGTCGTTGCGCAGTAAGGTCTGCCAAGGCACTGATTCCGTTGAGCATGACGAAGACGACAGCAAGAACAACGATGACGATAGGCCTTTCATTACATCTCTTCATCCACCAGCGCCCACTGCTGCCGGCGAACATAGCGAAAAAAATCCCGCGTTGGCTCTGTCAACCTCGCTCGGCTGAATGCTCCGACCTAAGGCAGGTCCTCGCCAGGACCTTAGCTGAGCGAGCGCCTAGGCTGCCGGGTTTCGGGGTCCTTCCTGCCCTTGGCGAGGAATTAAATTCTCGTCCAACAAAGGTCCTGTGGGCTGCCTAGCGAAACGAAGAAAAACGACTGGAATTGGAAGAAACTAATGGTGATAATGTTGGTGATGATGGCAATCATACTGATGACTATGATGATGGTGGTGATGGTCGCTACGACGACAAAAGAGAATCCTGTGTGCTTTAAAGGGTTGCAATGCACCGTAACTTAAAGTTCGCATCCACCCTAAATATGTTGTTGTTGAGTTCACCTACAACAGCTAAAACCGACGACGATATAAAGCAATCCAGACGTATAATTAGTCCCTCTCTAAACGGCAGCACATCTTCATATATGAAGTGTGTTCATAGACTTATTGTTCGTACTTTAGGCAGACGTAGAACTGGCTAAGGTAAACATTTCTTGCAATGGATGGTGGTCGAACACAACCAGGTCAATCACAACTGATTCAGGGGCGGGCGCGAAGACAACGACGACAATTCATGCTCTGGAAGTGTATCTGTCTGGGATGTCCGTTTAGTGCAATGCTATTTATCTCCCTCTCTGCATCAGACCGTCTAGACCAACGCTATGTATGGTCTGCGCTGCAAACGCACTGGAAGCCAGGTTGCTACTAAGTAGCCCAAGTTTAAAGTGATCTTCCGAGAGACCCTCTGAAACGCTAAAGAGAAAATACTTTCATTCCACTTTTTGAAGCTTGCAGATGAAATCGTGCTCTTGGCAGGAAACTAAAAATAGTCAAACTGTTAGGCATGACTTTCCTGCACGGAGAGGAGGTTGATGTAACATTTGGTTGTTGGCGTCACATCAAACCTCGTAATTTACGACTAAAATTACACTTCTCACACTAACACATATACCGCTCTAAGTTCAAGTGAGGCTTAAGTTACGTGTAGGAGACATCAGCATTTACTGCAAGCATAGAGAAACACACATTTCATATCGTAAATAAGTTATATTTTAGAAAGTGCACGGCTGCGCAAATTAAAGCCAGTTGAGTGAGATAAAGTTTACGGGGAATTTGCATTCCCCGTAATTTGGGGAACCTTTTATAGGTTCGAATTAATGCATTAAAACATGATGAATGAGAGATGAAGCACGTCTTGGATTTTTAGGTTAAGTCACTATGCCATAAATAGTAAAATTGATAGATCAAATGTAATTTTCTTTGTTGTTACTTATAAGCTTAAAATTTTGGGCTAGGGAAACTTTCGTATGATGCAGTGCTGATCGCTTCTAGGGATGCAAATTGGGAACGCCTCGAGACTTCCTGTTTTTTCGAAACGCTGCTGGACTGAGTTTGTAAAGCTCCAAGAAGGAATTATGTCGAGAAATAAAAGCATATAGAAATTAAATTAAATGCAGTGTCCTATATGCGATAAGGATGTAGGACACTCGTCAGCAGTCTAGTGGTGTCCTTTTTCTTAGACTTTCAATTTGAATGTTCGTTCTTACTAAGAGAAAATGTATCATTTATTGACCTGGTCTTAAGCGATTTTTTTAGTTGAGGAGGAACCCTAAGAAGTTAGCTGATTTAAAAATCGGCAGAGCAATAGTAGAAGACCACACAATCTGATCAACACATCCGGTTTTCAAGTGCCGGCTGTTAGTGGTAGTAGTAATGGTGGTGGCGTCTGTTGCTGTACAGTTACAGCAGTAAAAAGAGCCATATTGCCGCTGCTGCTATTGCAAAGTTAAATTTAAACTACCATTGCAGCTTAACTTTTAGTTGGCTTCGTTTTGAACGATTGCGCCACTAACGCGATAGTGGACTCAGTAATACCAACCATGGCCTCAACGCTAGCAACAGTAAAGCGCGCCGTAAACCCGTCGTTAGGACGGACTTGAGTTTGGTGTTCCCTCGTTCAAATCGGGCGCCGGGCTGTCCTGTTGCCACTTGGAAACGGCGGGACGCTCTGACAGAGCGGATCTCTCAGAACGGAGGGTAAAAATACCGATATATATATATATATATATATATATATATATAAAGAGAAAGCACGAGTAAGTGAGAGACATGAAAACGGAGGAGAACCGAAAGTTGCAGCCTCACATGGCTAACTCCGGTCCCCACCGCAAGCACGACCTCGGCCACCACCGATAGCATTAGCGGTATCAACGATGCCAGCGGTAATATCAGTAACTAGCTTCACCAGCCCAATGGGCCACCCCACCAAGATGACGTTGCAATGCTGCTACTGCTGCTGCTGCCACTGCTATAAAATAATTAGAGAATATACAACATCTCCAACAGTTCTTCAGCAGGGGTGCCTCTATCCCTTTTCGTTTCAGCCAGCTCCCACTCTCTCTATGCATCTCTCCTGTGCGACTCGGGCGGTGGGTCAAGCAAATCGACCAGGCGGGCGGCGAGTGGATGGACCAAGGTACTTAAAGCGAATGGAGATGGATTTACGTCGCGGTGATTTATTTATATTAATTATACATACTAACTCTTCGTTCCCTATATCTCTTCCTCCCTCTTTCTTCCTTGGTTTGCTCTTCGTTCTACTGGGGCGCCCTTCTTCGTCCACGAGCCGTTGCCCCTTAGATGGCCCATTCGGTCAGCTTGCACTGGCTAACAACGGCAAATGCCCTGGCCGGCTAGCCGTGTAGCGCCGTAGCAGATTGAGCACGGTAAGAAGGAACAGTCCTATGCGTCGTCGGGGGTAACAGTGGGGTATTCGGTATCTTTGTCCATATGCTACTGCTCCTGCCGGTTTGCAAGCTTCCACTGTATGCGTGCGTACTCTCTTTCCCTCGTCCCTGGCTTTTCGGCTTTCCTTTATACTCCCTATTTCTGGCTCCCCGTGGCCGGCTGGCTTGGGCACGTTCGGCGGCAGTAGGCCCGCGTTCACCCACTCAGATTCGCTCATAGGGAATAAGGGAGACGCATTGGTTGCAGGAAGGCCGGCCTCACAGGGGTGGTGACGTGCGGCCTGATGTCTGCCGGCTCTCTCTTGTCCAAGCAAACAGCTTTCTTTCTCCTATGTCGCGTTGTCGTTTGTCCAGCCCTAGAAGGGCTTCAAGCCACCAGCTGTGCCGCTAAAGCCTACCCGCTCTGTCCCTCGGTTCTTTTCGACCACGAGAACGACGTCGAAATAGGTCCAACAGAAGGAACGACGGAGACATATAATCGCACAATGCAATCTCGAAAGGTATATATATATCTTAGCATTTGTCGTTCTCTATTCCTGTCCCTTCGTCAAAGGCGCTAATGTCGCTGCAAACATACTTCTGCGGGCATAGTGCACGCATTCATACGTAGTTAGAGTATATACATTCGAAACGCAGCAGCACGATTTGCGGCATGTATTCGTATTTCCAACATATCATATGTTTATACCTCGTAAATAGGATCTTACAGATTGTGTTTTCGTAAAAGGATACGCGTTTTCTAACTTAACTAATTAAACGTACTTAACGTGCGCGAACTGACGTCACCTATCAATATTAAGAATGCACACAGAACCCTAGGGCTAATATGATCGAAAACGGAAAGCCGACAACAACAAAGATAGTAAACGATTTGTAGAATTAAGGATGCACGAAAAACATGACACACTTTTCAGTAAGTCACCGGCTTCCTTATATATATATATATATATATATATCGTTAGAGACAGGCTTTCCAGCGCAGTCGCGGTGCCCATTCTTGGTCTGACATCCCATCAAGCTTTTGCAGCTGAACATTGAACATTTGTCGGGGTACTTTTTCCATATTGTCAAATGCAGGCCTCCTACGCCAGATATGTATATACATATATGTATTTGTGGTCAACATGGTATTTAACTATCATTTGAACTGTACGAAATGTCTTGCTTTCGATTCGCGTGATATATATATATATATATATATATATATATATATATAAATACTAGGCGTTTTGGATAATGATGATCCTGCCAACCATGTTCCCACCGTCTGAAATTGTCTTCCAAAATACATTGTTGCGTTATTTACGCTCGCCTTCTTCACAAAACAAAGCTCCGCACGATGTCACTGCTTTGTAGATGTTGTGACTTCTTCCTCTTTAGTTGACTCTTCCTATGTTATCGGCCAGTATTTTAAACATTTAAAAAATATTGTTAAAATGCATAGTATTGCAATCACTAATTTACTAATTGTAACATTTTAACAGCATTGATCGTATTAACAAGTTTTTTAACAGTATTGATCGTACGAGGTAACCGAGTGCTAACCCAAAGCATGGGATCCCTAAGGCCCGTCATCTGCAGTTATTTTATGCCCGACGCGACTAGCAATTCTGAAATTAGCGGTGACCAATAAAAATCAAATAGGCAAAGTGTTATATTTTACCGGCGGTGGTTTGCAGCTGCCAGCTCAACGGATTCCGGTGAACTGCACGCTGAGAACGTGCAATTCAAAGAAAGCGGCGCACGTTTACCATCACCAGTAGCATGGTATAAGCGAGCCGAATGTGACATTAAATATCGCTACTCAGCAAAGTGACGCCCGTCAAGCAAAGTGTCCGTAACTACAGATGTGGCTGCCAAACACGCGCTAAGGAGAGAGAAAACATTGGATTGATTAATGGAATCAAATCAGAAATGCGCAGAGACTAAAGAAGAGGGATTTTTTGTCCACCAATTGTTTTTTCACTGAAGAGCAAAATATAAATAATAAACGCTCCTAAGGTTGCAGATGATGATAACAAGATCATCGAAAGCATTAAGTTTCCTACAGAGAGCGGTCTTCTCGGCTGCACGAGATACCTTCAGCGATGGATTCCTTAGGGCTCTTCCGTCACCGGACCTCAGCACCATGCTGGACAACATCTTATTCCGCATGGTGCCGGCTCTCAGAGTCAGCGGGCCGATATGCAAATCACGCGTTTGCAAGGCATGTGGAAAACCAGTGGAAAAGGATGGCCTCCGCTCATTGAGTTGCATCAAGAACCAAGACCCGGGGGGCCTAGGCACACCGAAATAAACGCAGCAATTAAATAAGCTCTTCGGAGGGCAGGAATACCCAACATGCTGGGACCCAGACTGGCAATTCATGACGATAAAAAGCCCGACAGTGCCACCATCCCGCCGTATAATAAAGGCAACTGCCTAGTCTGGGATGCACAGCCGCACCTTCCTTTTTGCACCACAATGTCACCGAGGCGAGATGGGTCGCCAAATATGCAAAAAATGGCGTATATACGCAGATTTAGAGCCGAGAAGTATTTTCGTGTCCATTGTAATGGAGACATTGGGCCCGGTTAGCAAAAGTATAAATGCATTTATAGTAGACTTAAGTGATCGAATACAAGCAAACACCGGAGATGTACGCAAAGGCGGGTTTCTGGGGCAGTTGTTTTGGTAGTTCGCAAAGGAAATGCCGCATCGATATAAGGTGCGATGGATTGAGAATAGCCGGAAGAAAACCATGAAATAACGAGGATACACATCCACACCTCACAATTGTATTTTTCTAACTCATAATAATAATAATAATAATAATAATAATAATAATAATAATAATAAACTCCTACAGATGCAGCGCTGCAGCTAGAGAGCTGTTAGACAACCTCCAATCTCCAGTGGAAAAAGCTGTCTTTCTGGCAGCACGGGACACATTTAGTGGAGGCTTTCTAAAGTGTCTCCCTTCCCCGCAGCTGGGTACCATGCTGGACAACACCTCATTCCGCATGGTAACAGCTCTTCGAATAGGTGCCCCGGTTTGCAACCCCTACAGTTGCCGCGCATGTGGTACCACAGTAACTGAGGATGGACTTCACCCTCTTAGCTGCATCAAAAGCCATGGTAGAGTTTCTAGACACGCTGAAATCAATGCAATTATAAGAAGAGCCTTACGCAAAGCTGGTATACCAAGCACGCTCGAGCCCAGATTAGGACTTCATGACGACAAAAGACCAGACGGTGTAACAATCCCGCTATGGGCTAACGGCAGATGCTTGGTATGGGATGCTACAGTTTCCTGTACAGTGGCTCCCTCGTATATACGCCACAGTTCACTAGAAGCGGGATGGGTTGCCGAGCGCGCAGATAATGGGAAAAAACGCAAGTACCAAGAACTGGAGACAAGTTATATCGTAGTGCCAATATCGATGGAAACAATGGGCCCGGTAAGCAAGGGAACCAAGAGATTCATCAGTGAGCTGGGCCAACGGATTACAGATCTCACAGGGAATCGGCGCGAAGGCGAGTTTCTACGGCAACTGCTGTCGCTTGCTGTGTGCCGAGGAAACGCCGGCTGTATTGTCGGTTCCATGGAATAATATTTAGGAGTTAGAAGAAGACAAGGAGTACACGTTCACACCTCACAATTGTAACATTTAAACAATATTAATAAATAATAATAATAATAATAATAATAATAATAATAATAATAATAATAATAATAATAATAATAATAATAATAATAATAATAATAATAATAATAATAATAATATGATCACGGATTGGATACGACGACATAAATTGGTCTCTATGAGGCAAACTTCTTAGTACATACGCGAGTTTATTTGCAAATACTCAATCTACGATGCCATTAATTCAAGGAATCATGTTATTAGGTATATCGTACGTCGATCTACAGTTTTGGCTGTCTTCAGCATACTTAACAGGAGCCGCCATATCACAGGCGTTTGTCTAGATGAACCTTATTAGATTCCTCTTACCCCTGGCTACTTATAGCATAATCGCACTAAGTTTAAAGCCTAGAGAAAAAGTATTTTTGTATGTTTTAAGACAACTGTGCGTGGTCTGTGCCATGCAAGTTCTGGCACTGCGCAATGCGTCTCAGCTACATTCTCACGCAAGCTTTTATTTTGCGCTTTCTCTACCTGTGCACTGCTGTCGTGATAACCATGCAGACGGTTATCGGCGCCCGTTTAAAGTGAAGCTATTCAACCTCTACGGATTCAAGCGCACACCGGTTGATTGTTATTGCTATTAGTATAATTAAATTATTTAGACTTGCTAAGTTATTGCTGATCTCATTTTTGTACAGACCATTGTCTGTTCAGTCTGTTGAACAAACAGCGAGGCGAGTCGGGCTCGTGTTCAAGGATGTCGGTCCCAAACTAGCTTTAGGTCGATTAATTCCAACAAATTAAGCCAACATTTACATAATTTTGCTTTCTCTCTAGTCCCAACTCTAAGTTAGACTTATATATATATATATATGTGTGTATATATATATATATATATATATATATATATATATATATATATACATAATATATATATATATATATATATATGTGGTATATATATATATATATATATACTATATATATATATATATATATATATAAAGTCTCCCATATATATTTAAAGCTCGATATAGAGAATTGTATCTCTGCGACATTGGTGGGGTTGACCGACATAGGAGCACATCATAAGTAATTGCGAGACAACCAGTCCTCAAATACAGAAGAAACTAAGCGCACCTTCGTGTTTGTGAGGACCCTCTCTGCTTCCTCTGGAGGACATATCTCTGAAGACGAATATGTCGCATCTCCAATCATCAACGCCGGCTTGCGTTGATGATCGAAGATGCGACATATTCGTTTAGAAGAAATTGACGAAATAGAAGAAATTAAAAAGTTTAAATTTATTATTAGCTTTTACGTCAAAATCATAACCCTAGTTGCAGCACCACATTTGGAGTACACATTCAGACAAATGCGCATTTCATTTCGTTACTAAATCTATGGCAATGTGAGCCGTGATTGCGGAGTAATTAGGATTTCTCGGCGGGCATATCGAGATTGAGTGCCTGCATAAATGACCCGCTCCCTCAGATGGATCACTCGTCATAGCACACACAACTACCTAGTATCTTAAGTATCTGCTCGAAGGTGCCTCCGCGAACCACTATGCACATTTAAAGGCGCCTCAAAACATTTTGGTGGACGTCTTAGGATATTCCAGGCATAGCTTAAGCCGCCTTAGCAGCTGAGGCTATCCAGGCAACCAGCCTTTCACATGAATCTACCGGAGTCTCGCAGGCGTAAGCGTTTAGATGAGTTGCAGTACCGTAAGGCCAGTACCACAAGGTAAGAGAGCCGAATGACCACATCCGCACCGACGGCAACAAGTTTAAGTTTTAGCTGGTTTCTGTAGCAAGTAGATGCCAATGCGTATTTTTTTTGCTCGTAGGCTTTTCACTGATAAGGCTTGCTGTGCACACGACGGGTGCTTAACATGGCATAACACTTATTGTTGGGCAAGCAAGAACCAGCATATGACTTACCAGCGTGGACGCCAGAGTCCTGTCCTTTCTCATAAAGTATCGGTCCAGACTGTTACAACTATTCCATACGACCCTCTAATCTCTCAATGATCTCTCTGGTAATAATTCGGCGATTGTTGAGTATGTTGATATCAAAAACTTGTTCGACGTTTTCGTCTGGTACTGACGTCGAAGGCCCTTCCGACGGATCACCGTAAACTGTTCATAACATTTCTACCACTTTAGGACATATGACATTTGGTTTTTACCACAGAGCTTGATGCACATTCATTGCTCCTCCATTCTCAACTCTTTTAAAGTTGCCAAAACATCAGCATAACGGCATAGCGGTGGTTAAACAATCTCATATTGCGATTGAATTTCTAAGTATCTATACTATTGTGCTCTGGCAATGTGCGATTTAAGTTGGTGAAATGGATGTGTGTGAAATCTCTAGCACTTTTGTAAATAACTTCGCTGTGCCACAACTTCTATATACCCGACTAATCTGATATATATATATATGTGTCTAAATAGATCTTTATTAAACATTGATATGCTCATATATTAGTGACACCTTAATATATAGTATTTTCGGTAACATCATTGTAGTTTTATTACCAGCGGAGCATTCAAACATTATTTGAGGCAGAACAGGCTGCACGGCTCCCCACAAAATGTACACCTATACTCATGGAACACATCGTGATGCTTATTAAGCGCGTATATCTTTTTATAAAAGTCATGGACTGCAAAGTTGGTTTTAGGTATGGACTTCTGTAGTCTGGACTTTTTCAGGCTGTCTCATAGAACAGCACGTCTATTTTAGTTTGATCCTACTCAAGAAGGTTTCTCTGAGCGCATCAAAAGGTGGTGTGCCCTTCAAAAGTTTTCTACAATGAGAGGCGCGGAAGCTAACGAATACACTAGCTAAGTACGGCGCCTCCGACGGCTATCTCCACGGATAGCTTGTGGTGCTTTGCGACGTTGTGAATGGTCAGCAGTCCCTTACGGGTTTTTGTTACGTGCTTGGTAGTCATATTTCCCTGTATTAAGAATACTATTTTCAGGCACGGGAGCCCTTGTACGTATTCTATTAGCTCTGATCTAAGGCTGTTCGCATCTCTCCCCGCCGCGGAACTTTACCGTAAAATCAATCTCCAGCAAGTTCCGGTCGTTTTGCAGCCGCAACGTGGCCAGCGATTGCTGTAGATAAAACGATTGCGGAAGTAGAGTACCAGGTCATTTTCGCACACAAGCGTGAGTACCTGTGGGTGTTTATATGTATATTTATATATAAACATTGGTACGTTTGCATGTGCAAGCTACGCGGGCTGTGGTATACGACGTAGGCAGGCACATGCTGATGCCTTATATAGGCATTAAAACGCAATCCTGTGATGACCATTCGTACTAGATGATTACTGCCAAAAGCGCAGAGCCACCTTGCTATGAGGCCAGGCGCCAACGTTACATGACGGCATATTTTTTATGTCTTGATAGAGAAGACAATGTCCAGTTGGCTGTTTTGAGTCGACTGCTGGTCGATTCGCTAGTAGTCTTTTGAAGGACATGGTGCATTCGTGTTGGATCGTGGCCGGGCCAACGCCCACGAGGTAGGTCAAACATTTTTGCACTAAACCTCGCCCTGGGCTGAACAGTTTTCAATGAGGGCGATGCGAAAACAGGCCGAGAGCACAGGCACACTCCTGTGACGATACAGTTGTGCATGTACGCGGATCACGTCGAGGCTGGGAGATAGGGCAAGAAAAAATAAGAGAACAAAAAAGTCACGCTCATCGAGATGTTTTTAGCGCCAATATAGCAGAGAAGATACGTAGCGAAGCTAAAGAGAGCGAGAAAAAGTAAGCAAAACATTTAAACTAAGTTCGGGAGAAAGGTGAAACGATATTTTTTGGTGGACAAAAGTGGGAGCACAGTTACGTTAACGCGTTTACTAGTTAAGAACACCGCAGGTGAACGGCTGTCCGGCAACGAGGCCGCCAAACGAGCCAAGATCGTTATTATTTTTACTCGAGGCTACGACGGCGGTGCGCCATTCCCAACTTCGCGTAAGTGCCTTGGACCTTGACGTCGTTTTAAGTGCAGATGTAGGGGCGTATTAGATAAACGCTAAAGATACGCCAATTGCAGGCATATATCTCCCCATATGACGGAGAGTGTTTTGCTGGTAGCGTGCAACAAAGTGTTTACAATCTAAGATTTACTAACGTAAATCGTTTGCCACTGATTCTTCTAACTACAGCGTGCGCGTATATATATATATATATATATATATAGCGACAATTCGAAGGAGAGACAAAAAAAACATATATAAACCCTGACTGTCTTTTACCAAAAAGGTGAATGAGTTTCATATTTTACAAGGCTTTTTGAAGACGAGACAGTGTGACAAAAATCCAACCGACATGGATCTGATTGACGCTCTCGTACATTTCAAGGGGCCTTATGCGTCCAGCTTTACCAAAATTTTACAACGACTTGTTAAACAAAGGCAAAATATCAGACCAACTCAAATAAAGCTTTGCGCAACTGATGTACAGTTAACGGGTAGATCATACTGATTCAGAAAGCTACTGAGGCGGTGCTCAGTATCCAGTGCCTTATACAATGTGCTTTTTGTGTCCTAACTCTACGGTCGTACCAAAAAGGTCTTGCCCGTTGCGCAGCACGGCCTTCTGCTTCTGCGGGACGAACGCGGTTAAGTGTATGATTTGCTCGTACGGAACAATGGTAAGCGAAGAAAGGAAATGACAATTCCTGCATTTATTCGATTGGAGATGTAATATACAACCTAATGTGGTACGACATAACTACATCACGACAAAAAGCCCATCGTATTACAATCCCAATCAGACAGACAGTAGGCTGGCCTACAGTGCGAGCCCATTATGTCGAAGGCCCTTCGCAAGGTAAAAGCAGAACCTGCAGACGATGTGCTTATACTTGTAATGTCACAAAGGCATCTACAGTTCTACCTAGACACAACCTTAATGACTTGAAATTTGTAATCAAAAGTTTTACAAAACGTCCCCCTTTCTCTTTAGATCGATGTAAAAGAGCACGGAAAAATCGAAGGTTGATCTTTGGAAAAACATGGCATGGCTAATACCGTTAAATATTTAGATAGTATACGAGTCGATTGAAAAGTTGTAATACTTTGAATTTTGCCGCTAGATCAAAACAACGACGGTCATCCGGTTTGTTTTGCTTAGAAGCGCCATTTACCAGTACACACAGCGCCAGTCGTTCGCGGCATTTATTGTTGGAGTTTGGTTCAAAGCAGTCGGGAAAACGAGATTTGGCAATTTTCAAGAAGCCGAAACTGAACGAACAACGAACCTGCATCGCGCTGAAAAATAAAGTTACAAGTTCTAAAATAGTGAAAACGTTACAAAGTACATGTGGTGATCAAGCACTGTCCCGAAACACTGTAAATGTTGGACAAGCTGTCGCCGGTATCAGTGCTCCCAAAATTCTCTCAATCGCTTGACGACGTCTTCTATAGAGGCGGCGGCGGCGGTATTTGCTTGGTGTAATTGATTTGCCTCGGAATTGTATACTCCTCGTTTGCTTCGCCTACGAAGTCTGGTCCTGGATGTTCGAGTAAACTTAAGACAGGCGTCGCTCGGACCGTTTTGGTCATCCAAAGCACCTGGCTTTTGACGCCGAGTCTTCTGACTTCCTTGTGTCCCGTATTGCCCCTTCTCAAACTTAGGCCAAATTTTAAGCCTCCTCACGATATTAAAGGGTATCTTGTTAACTACTTTTTCCTTGCAGCTGTACTGTCCGGCTTCGATGACAGGGGTTGAGAGCTAGAAGGGGAAGGCACGCTTAAATTTCCCGAGACCCGTTTTCATTGTGAGAACATCGTTGGCGGCTTTGCAACCTAGACAGGAAAATCAAATGCACATGAACTTCCCACCCAAGTCATAAGCTGATGAGTTCCTCCAAAAAGTGTTTCACCTTGTTGACGTGTCTGCCCATCTCAAATACCGCAATCGGCGCCGTCAACATGCGTTTTGGCCTTTCTCAGAACACTGCCAATGCCCATCTTTGGGGCTGTGCGAATAAACACTGACGATTTCTCAGGCGGAGTCTGCCTTAACACCCGGCCAAACCAGGTCGAGCAAACAATCGGTTCTTCGTTGATGACAGCCATCTTTATTTCGTGCGCTGTTGCCATTGGTTCTGGTAAATGACGCATCGAAACGACAGATACTTCTCGTTCCAGCTCTCACACACGGTGAAAGAAAGGCGGCACAAAGTCCATTGTTTCATTTTTAAACGCACACTTATCCAGACACTTCAAGGATTGTTCTGCAAACCAGTCGAATGTTATCACCAAGCAGACAGAGCCGCGCCATCTGCTTGTCAAACTGTATGTCAGGTCAGTCTCGCTCTTAAATCTGCATTTCAAGGTCAAGTTTTATAGTGCAAGCTTCAAGAGTTTAATGCAATCTTCAATCAAGTTTTATAGTGTCAGCTTTAAGGGTTTAATAACATCTAAGGTGAGCATGACTACAGAAAGTAACAGCAGCGATACGAGCTAACAAAGTTAACTAAAGAGGGGACGAGTGGACAGCGTAAATGTCTTAGCTTAGTAATCTGGCTAATTGGTAAAAAACTTTTCATTAAACCTAGGCCAGGCTGCTTTCTAGTTTCATAAGTCACGCTACGTAATGAGACATCACATGTATAGTGGACTCAAACACCATAGGCGCCAGCAATTACACCAGTAATCACAACATGAGATACTACACTCGTCTCTTGGTTCGCAGTTGAAATGCTCTATTTCTTTATCTATCTATATATCTGTATTTCGGGGTGTATAGCAGAACGTTGTCCAGTTAACAAAAACCGGAATTTGTAGTTGATAGTCTTTGTTAGCAACGATCATCTCAAAACAAGCTCAGACACCTCTACCCCACTGCTTTCACTCTCGTTCTCTGTCTGACACTCTTCTCACTTTCATGTTAATCTTACGACGAGCTTTAACAGTTTAACAACAACAACTAAGATCAGAAACGCCACACAGGCTGTAACGGGACACGGCCAATTCCAGACGTACATGATGAGAATAGGCAAGTCTCACTCAGACATCTGTGTTTTGTGCACAACTGGGGAACCTGACGACTTGGACCACACGGTCGCAGGATGCCCAAGGCTCTCGAACCTCAGGCAGACCTCCAAATATGTACTAGCTGGAGCTGACACTAAAACGATCATAACATCGATGTTGACGTCAGGCCAATCATGGAGAGAAGGAGCGTCATACCTCGACCGGATCATCAGAGAAAAAAACTGCCTAGAGAAGGAAAGACGCGCTTCACTCGCTAGAAGAGATTGTGAGACGTCCTTACAGGCCTCGGAGGCCATGTCGTAGATGTAGAGCGGACGACTCCCCCCCCCCCCCAGGGCCTTGAAGAACTGGCAAACAGTACCGAACCCTGGGGGGGTAAATGTGAGGATTAGGGTTTTTTAGTGGATAACCCCATGCCATCGGGGAGTCCCACACTACCTACGCGCTTCTACACGCCCGGACAGTGATAACTGCGCTGGGTGTGCATAAAGCATTTTTCCCCAACCTCACAATAAAAAAAAACTAAGATCAGAAACATTTATGCCTAGGCATAAATATTTCTGATCTTAGTTGTTCTATATATAATGATTTAGGCATAATTTAGGGAGGAATAATTTAGGCATAGATATTTCTGATCTTGGTTGTTCTATATATAATGAGTTTTAGTGTTTTAGCTCATCTGCTTGTACAGTTACAACACTAAACGTCGGTAGTACCTGCCACAATAACATTCATAGCAACAACAACAACAACACAATAGAATGTCTTCTTTTTGTTCTTTTTGCTTCTTTTTTTTCCTTCCTCATCAAGAAGGGCGTGTGAAAGGCGAATTTGTAGTTGCGGTGGCTGTACCGATAGTTGCGCCAATACGGTTGGACTAGGACCTTGCAATAATGTTTATAATTAATAATAATAACATTTCGATGTAATGCCAAAGTATTACCGAGCCTGGGGGGGGGGGGGTGGGGAGGAATCCGGGTTTAGTGGGTTTGCGAGTCTCACACTAGTCACGCAGGCTGCTAGTGGCGCATGTGCATCATGCATTACCGAAACCTCCCAGAACAAAAAAAAAAAAAGACCTTGCAATAAAAACGGCGGCAGCAGCTGGCTCGAATGATGATTTTACATCTTACACGACACAGAAGCAGAACAGCAATACCAACACAGTACCTTCAACAACAACAACAACAACAACATCGAGAGAACAATGTCACCGCCTGTACCAGCCCCATTAGCCCCATAACACTGCTTCTACGACCTGAAGGCATACTAATATTCTCGCTGATGAACGCCTCACACCGTTATTTGTCACCGTCGTCATCGTCGTAGCGTCTTTGTTGCATATGTTTGCTGCGTATTGCTGTTAATTCTATATACATCGACAACAAATTGTTGTTGTTGGTGTTGTTATTATTGCTGTTGCTGCTGCTGTCATCTTCGTCCATTCGTGTCGTTGGTACCTGCCGTTCGGTGGTCGGCAAAGTAATTCGCCTGACCAGCTGGCAGATAACAGAGCCCTAAACAGTTGAGTAGCAGACATCCATCCTCCGTCGGACTCGGACCAATGCCGCATCATTACTAGCCGTCAATAGTGGCAGCACACTAATCAATATTGGTCGGCAGCGCGCGTGCAAGCGTTTGCGACATGCAAACGGTTAAGCACACAAACGGACACGGGTAGCCACATGGACCGTGCCGACGCGGTCAGCAGCGGCTGTGGCGGGGGCGACGCTGGGTCTTTCCGCTACGCTGGCCTTGCAGTCAACTTCGTTTGGAACTTCCGACGGCCAGTCGCCGAAGTACACATGTTACGTAACAGGGCGGCGATGAAATATATATATATATATAAATATATATATATATATATATATATATATATATATATATATATATATATATATATATATATATATATATATATATATATATATATATATATATATATATATACATATATATATATATATATATATAAATATATATATATATATATAAATATATATATATATATGCAATACAATTGTGGGAGATGATCGGATCGTGGGAAGCACAACCTCAGCACAATGGGAATAAAGTAATCCACAGGGTTGTGCAAGCTGGGAGACAAAGGATGAACCAGTTGCAAGCACGATGTTGCATACCTATATGTATATACATATTGCTACACATACTTATGTATATATATATATATATACATACATACAAACATTTTGCTATATATACGTATATATATATATATGTCTCCTGTAGATGTGCGGTTACGGTTCCCCGTCTTAGATGCGCCAAGGATTTAAGCGGAAGCACGCTTAACCAAATCTGTGTGAAATCATCACCTATGTGTGAACAGTGTAGCAAATATGATGGCGTTATACATATCCTTACTGAATGCAGGAGGTACAAAATGGAGAGAGTGCAATGGATTAAGGCCGTCATTAAGCTTGGTGACGAAGGAAACATGCTATCAACCCCAAAAGCCGATAGCAAGATTGCAATAATAAACGTCAACATGAGACAACGGTTATGACAAAAACGTATAATGTGTAAAATGTATACTTGTATATGGCACTGATGTTAGACAATCAAGATTATGCCTACAATCAATTAACATCTAATAAAAAAAATATATATATATTTATTCAATGTAATCAATCATTCACGGCCGGACCATGACATTTGGGTCCCTGCGAACGTGTGCACCATTACGGGGGGTCCAGTGTAGGGACCAGCCATTTCTGGAGGGTTCCTCGAACCGAGCCCGCATTGCCCCGTTGCACATCCAGTGACAGACGCTGTCTGAGAAAATCGCCCGCTCGCTTATATCCGCTGGCTAGAATTAGCCGCTTACCGACCTTCTGTAGCAAACTGTGAGTAAACGGACCCGGCCCGCCAAGGGTCTCGAAGGCAAGTGAGTAAAACTCGTACGGGTAACCGATGTTCTGCTACTTTCTAACCTTGCCTGCCTCGGCGAGAGCCGATGCATGACCAACCCGAGCCGCGCCGGCACTGACCATTAAAGGGGCTAATAAGTCAGTAACTGTCGCGTCCCAAACCAGCATGCATCCGCGCGCGAACGGAGTTAAGGTCAGACCGTCAGGTCTCTTCCCGCCCTCCTTGTCTAGTCCGACGGGCTCCAGGACGCACGGTAGACCACTGGATTGTAGAGCTCTGCTAAAGGATCGTTCAAGGCTTGGTGTCTTGCTCGCCTACCTGCGCTGACAATACAGGACAGCCCGTGGCGTCCATCTGGCTGAACGACGTCTCCGCAGACGCATATATATATATATATATATATATATATATATATATATATATGGGAAGCATATATGAATACGAGCTTACACAATAAAATACATGCACGTGTATGTATATTGGACATCTATAAAATGAAGTGCGCTCTGGACGTCCAATGTAGGTAATTTCGTCAGATATTGTTAAAAACGTCCAGCTAATCGTGGAAGATTGCCAATTGCAAGTACGTTAGGTAGATAAAATAGTAGGTAACTTGGCTGGTGGAGTACATAATATAAGTGCGTAAACGATTAAGAATGAAGAAACTGTAGGTCAAGTGGTTGCCGCAATTGTTAACCATCGGTAAAAACACACACGAAAGATATTTCGCAGCAGTGTTTGCTAATGTTTAAGTGTATTCCAAATAACTTTTGGCATCGAATTGTAGCCGTGGACGCGACCTGGATTTAACACTATACAACCGAGTCGAAGCGCCGCGTAGTACTCTGCGCCACAGCAAGGATTGCCTTGACGGCCGGAACAGCTGTGTTTTTTAGATTCTCAAGAAATTTGCTTTTTTGGCTACCTACAGAAGGGTCGCAGGAGCATAATAGTCCACACTCCAAAACCGTTTCCACGCAGAGCTGCAAACAAAGCGGTCGAGATTAGTGTCGCAAAAGGTAATGTTTTACCATGACAAAGCTTCGGATCACGCCTACATAGCTGCAGTGACAAAATTGCTCGAATTAGAGTTCGAGTTGATACCACACCAACCGTATTCTTCCCATGTTACTTTTTGTTGTTACCAATCCTCATGATCGGGCGAATCCATCATAAAAAGATTATCGCCGATTCAGATGCGTTTTTTTATGGCTCCGAGAATTTCTTCTTTCCCAAAGAAATTAAGAAGTTAGAACACGGCTGGACTAAGTGCGCGGAGCATCAAAGAGATTACGTCAAAAAAACGAGTAAAAACACGATTTTTTGTGGCTTTTTAACGATATATATATATATATATACATATATATATATATATATATATATATATATATATATTATTTACTAATTTATATTGTTTTGATGTTTTTCAGCTATTGAGAAAAACGGTGATTGATACTTTTAAACATATATATATATATATCGTCCTTTTTTAAACAACGTCTGGATCTCGACATACAACGTGGAAACGCGGCCTCCGTTCGGGGCACACTTCTGAAGTGGTCTCGGCCTAGCCTAGACGAGGCGGACACGTGATAGTCACAATACATGCCCGCTAGGCACACTGGCTTAGCTAATCTCTTGTAATATGTGTTCTACAAACATAATATAATATACGAAAAATAAATATATATATATATATATATATATTAACGTATTTTATGTTTACTTTGATACGGTCGCGCGTGTATTATGTTCTCTACGTGTATGCTATTGTGAGCGGCGTACTTTACGAAACGTGCGCATGCACCTACTGACTAGTAATCTTGCCATCTTTACATAAAGGCCACTTCTGTTGCGCTTTCTAGCACTAACTAATAAGAGGCCGACGACATACACGTCATTGGCTGTCATAGACCAAGGTCACGCTGCGTTCAACATTGCCCGCCTCGTCACTGCTGAACGCTAGAGAGTATCACGACAACAAAATGATGATTTTTTTCTCTGATTACGAGCATTTGGCACCCGTTGCCCTATTCAGCCAAAGTGGTTAGCGAACGAAAAAGCCTAAAGGCTAACCGAACCCGTCACCATACGGATGCGTGTAGTAGGCGCCGCCTTGATTGGATGCGTTCTATTCAGCACACTCGTGCCGTTTCAGAAGCCACACCAGACCGGTATTCATTCACCGACGCGTAAATCATTACTACTACTACTACTACGACGACGACTACCACCTATTACAACCCCGCCAGTAGGCAAGTCCACGAGGCCATCGTTAATTCTGGTAAAACTACACCAGACATATAGTTCCCCACTCGGTCCAATTTCGTCGACCCCCTATACCAAAAACCTCTCTCTCTATTTTCCTCTCTCTCTCCCTCTCTCGCTTTTTCACACACACTCACACGTAATTTCCCTCTATGTCTCCCTTTTTCTTATGGTTTTTTGCTGTTCTTTTTAATTATCATTCAATCGATTGGTGCACATATCTACCTATCTGTCTATACCCGCTGGTGCTGATCGATTTATGTTGACGGTTTCGTCGTCCGCCCGGGCGTCTGAGCCGGCCAATTTTTCTTGGGGGCTTCCTACTTTTTTCTCCTTTTCATCGTCGTCGTCGTGGTCCCTCATAAGCGACGACGCCGACGCCGATGGTGAGATATCCGATGAAGAGGGCGAGTTCCGGCACAGTGAATTTCTATATCGCTTTGTGACGCGGTCACGCGTTGCCGTGTCTGTCTGTCTGCCTATCTGTCTGCCTGTAAATCTGTTGTCGCCAATTGTCCGTCCATCCGTGTCCACACCGTGTGTGACCGTGTGAGTCCGACCGTCTGAGTCTCGTGCCGCTCCGCTCAGCGATATGTCACCCGAATCAATGAGCAAGATGGACCAAATCAGCTGCTAACCAGACAACTAGACAGAGAGATGCCTGCCAGCCAGTCACCGAGGCCAGAGTTTAGCGTACGGTCGGTTGGTCGGTCGAACTCATGAGGCTACGCGCACAGAACGAATCGAGCGTAGAGCGATCACGGCGGTTACCGCTTCTGCTGCTGTTGTAGCAGGCTGTGTTCACCATAGTTACGCTGAACGGCTGGTGACGGTGGTGGTTCGCGCCAACGCGTCGTGGCTGATGGTGTTGACGACATCGTTGCGTAGTCGTAGGACAGAGCTGTAGGCGGACTATATGATGTACTACACTATATATATATATAGGCGGGCTATAGGCGACAGAAGGAACTGCAGCAGCAACAGCAGTAACAGCAGCAGAAGCGCCGGTAAAGGTAGACGAAGAGAGAGCCAAACCGATCGATCAACAGATAGGCCGAAGGAATAGGGCAAGGAGCAAATGTGAGCAAATGGGGAAAAAAGCAGAGGGAAAACGGAGCAGCTGGAGGAGTTGAAAGATGGAGCCACACACATGATGATAGCCATAGGGAAGAATTGCGGCAGTGACGTTGTTCAGACAAAGGCGCCGATGACGCCGCACAGATTGATTGACGGTGGTTGGTTTCCGTTTTAGTTCAGCTAACTAGGGCCACGGCGCAAACGTAGGCATGTCATTGCTTCGATTTGGCGATGCCTCATACGTGCTGTTATGGGCTGGCGAGACTGGCATGAGCATCGCTCGAGCTCGAACTATGGACACGAGAGTGGCGACAAAAATCGCAGAAGCAGTTGCTGAGCTGCACGGCCGCCATCGGCCTCGGGCGGTCACAATAACGGCCTCGTAGAGTAACTCATCTTTTCTTCTTTCTGGTCCGCCTATTTTTCGGCCACTTGTTTTTCGTAGCAAACGAGCCACGTTAATCTGAATACGAGAGTAATAGCATTTACGCTATTCCGTAGGTCGTGATTTGAGCGACCTGTCTGATTCAAGTGGCGACAGGCCGCACTTAGCTAAATTACGCTGTCAACAGAGTCACACACGCATACGGCTTCTCATAAATATATATATATATATATATATATATATATATATATATATATATATATATATATATATATATATATATATATATATATATATATATATATATATATATATATATATTGACAACTATTTAAAAATATTTTAAACAAATTATAATATTCTAATATTTCTGCGGAACTATTAGAATATTTGTTAAGTTTTTAAAATATTGTCTGTTGCAAAATCTCAAAAGTGGTTTGTTAGTTCTATTGCTGTTTTAGTTAAGCAGCAAGTCTTTTTTACGTTTGCGTGTGTCACCTACGTCCAACAAAGCTTGCAATTCGGCGTCTTCAAGCTTTTTTGGCGGACTTTCGTATGTTTTGTGGTTCAGTTCGAAATTGCTACTGTTGAACTTCTTTAAACCACTCAAAACACTGTGATCTATCGAGGGCATTCTCGCCGTGAAATTCGACAAGCATTTTATACTCTTTGGTCGCAGATTTTTTCAAACGATAACAGAAACTGACAACTCCCTGTAAATTGGTTATAGCTATAGCAGTAGCAGCATAGACCTGGTATAAGAAGCTGTACTAAGAGTTACTTTACCAAGCTTGCTAAGATATATATATATATATATATATAGTGTGTGACTATATAGCACTGTAATGAATCATCTACTCTACATAGTTCAATTGTGAACCTAACGTGCAGAACTAGACGTTAGGTCTACAACACTGTTTGTTATCCCCGAGCCTAGTCGAATTTATTTTTTGACCATGTGGGTCATGCAACACAAATGGTTGCCATTGCGTTCCCGTTTTTTAAAATAAATGTAATGCTGTTGTACTTTCTGCAGCCTGTTAACAGAGCATTTTTGTCAAGATCGACTGCTTGAATAGTTTCTGTAGAATTTTGTAGTATATATATATATATATATATATATAGAGCGAGAGAGAGAGAAGGCAATCCTGACAAACAGTGCCTGTTTTAACTTATACTCGCCCTAGATGAAAAATAACGATTAGCAAGAATTTTATTGAAAATAGGCTTTGAACTAGGCGTTATATTTCGTTGAAGGCCCACTTATTTGTGCTATATACGTGTAGTGAAAAACACCCGAAGCTCTGTCTGCGGTGAAGATGTCTAAATATATTGAAAAATATTGTTTTTGTGTATAGCCGGGCCTCGCCTCCGGCGAAACCGTATCGCTTTTGTTTGTTTGATGTTTGTTTGTGCGGCCTATCTGAGAATCATGCAATGGTGTCTCTGACAATGCGTCGTAGTGCCTCGAGGCCAAATAAGACAGTTGTCTAATGCTGTTCTGGACTTTGCGCCCCCCCATTGCTGATCGATCGTTCACAGAAGAGAGATCGAATGCCGAAAACGTCCGGTGACATATGCGTGATCGAATGTTGGTGGTCGCGTGCGAAGCAGTCAGTCGAGAATAACTAGTTCCTCAAAGGCTACCGAAATAATCTGCCGGCTCGAGGACGAATATGTCGCCACGCCCAAGTAAAGGCCCCACAATATCTGCGTCGTAAAAGGTCGACCCAGGTAGCAACAATGGTTTAATAGGAAAACAGTAATATAGCAGTGGTAAGGTAACATAGTAATATAGCAAGGATAACCATATAGTTTAGTTGTAGTTAAACAACAAGAAAGGTGTATGCATATTGAAGTATCTCAAGCAGAGCGGGTTTAGGAGTTTTGCTTGAACCGTTGCTGATTACTGGCTAGCACCAAATCGTCATACACCAAACGAAAATACCGTCAAAATACCAATCAGAATAAACATCGGCAAAAAAATCGGTATTAAATACACTGAATGCCATATTGCCAAAGATATGTACCAGAAATCTGCCAACAAGTACTTGGCCTGGTGCGATGGACGCCTCCGAACTGCAACCTTTTCAACGACCAATCTCAGCCGCCTGTACGCAGAGACAGCTCTGCACTTGTAAGAGCATAACCTTTAGCTATATTAAATAATGAACACTAATAGATATAGAAGTAGTAGCGTTAGTAGTTGTGAAAGCAGGTAAGGTAGTAAGTACCAAGTAGACTGCTGCTCGGACTCACCTGCGCGATCAACTCTGTTCTGCCGGTGAAGGTGTGGGAACCTGTGCGGCCTTAGAGGAACTAAACGGGCTGACCTGCCGCAGTCGACAACTATTGCATTAGTAAACAACCAAACACGCACTTTCGACACCTCACATACAATTACGCGTGCATTATGTAATTGCCTTTCACGTGGGTGTGGACACAAGTGCGAATTTCGAACGACTGTGCCGGGACGGACACCTGCCTTCCTGCCGTGCCATTGACCCAATCATTCGCATTTAGAACGTTTACAGTAAAGGACTACTTGTATCTACAAACAGTAATGTGAACGATTTAGTGGTTGCCATCAGTGAGTTACTTGACATCAGCCGTCCAGCAGGGCCAGCGTGTTTGCAAACAGAATTTCTAATAGCCCATATGTTAAACTCATGAGCAGTGCGCATATGCACTTACCTACTTGCATGTGTATGTATATATATTTTTGTGTGTATGTGTTTTGTTTTATTATATCACACCAATGTGTTGCATCATCATACATTGCCACCAGCCCTTATGCACGAGATCATTAGTTTCAAATTGCTGGTAATATTGTGCACTACCACACAAAATGGCATAAGAAAATGAAAACTATAAAAGAAACGACCTTCTCTTCCCACGTTTCAGTGACACCTTTCGTGTCGTTAAAGACAATGAGCTTAGAAAAAAGCAAAATAAATAAGAAAGCTTTCGTAACAAAAATGCGAGGCTCTCGTTACAAAAATGGTTTGAATTCACCTTTGCATGGAGAAAACTCACAAAGGCTAGCATTTGTAGTGGCAATGATCTAGCCCTGGTAGTCTTGCCTATGGAAGAGAAGAAAAGACGGCTAGTGAAGGAAATTGTGTCCTCTTTATTTCCCGTAGGCAGTGTGCAGCACAATATTAAATACTTAGCCCGCGCGCTGAAGCTGCGCCCTATTAGACACCGCCGTTTGACTCGTTCTGCAGGGGAACCTGAAAGTAGAGGGGCTCACAAGATCCTCTCCAGTGAACACCACGCTCTCCTCGCTTAGAGGTGCACCACGCGGCTGTTAAGGCTACCAAAGCTAAAAGATATCTCTTATTGCCCCCGCAATGTGCGCTTTGTTTACTTTACTCTAAAGTAAAAGTAGGGAATGAAATAATATTAAGAAACGGTACTAGCCCATCGTTCCCGTGTCTTGAAGCTTTTAGGTGAGAGATTGTTTACTGGGTATTATGGCAACAACATCGAGTCCCACGCTACCTTGCCGGTTGTGCATGTAAAAATATTTGTTTCTCCCTCATCAAAAAAGTAGACATAGCGTTCGTCATTATTGTCTTTCTCGCAGTGACATCAGATAGTATTTTAACCAAATTGTGAACTAAATCATATTAATTGTGTTCTACAAATCGAGAAAGCTCTCACGCTCACGTGTATGACATGAAACATGTTTACATGTTCCTAGAGAAGTCATTCATAGAAAAGCCTGCCTATGCATGCGCGTAGACATGTTTTTCTATGAACCTAGGGACGTCTCTTGTCTAGTATCATGTCACGCTCTAGAGACGTTGTCAAAAGCTGCTAGAGTCTAAGTTACGGTTTAAGCGGTACCATCGGCATTGCAACGGTTCCACTTTTTGTGTTTGAAATGACTCCGTGGAGCCAAGTGGTCTCGCATACTAGCGTTGACGCGGCTAGTTGCATAGAGCAAGCCCTAGCAGACTCATTTGCCGCCCCTTCACTGTTGCCAAAGAAGTAGGGTACGCTTTCCTGCCAACGACGGTAGGCGCCCTATCTAGCGGTGGCGCTATATGGTCTCGGTCGTCGAGCGAGCCCAATGTCAGGCCGGCCCACCAGCCACCGGGGGATGTTTGTGTCATTGCATGGTTGCAGAGCTTGAAAATGTAGCCTCCGCTCTACCAACGTCCGTTTGCCGGCGTTTGCCCAGTCGCAGCTGGGGCCCTCTGGCAGGACCTACTGCCCAAACAGCGGGATGTCGGTGGGGCAGGTGCGAGCGTAAGGGGAGTGCTACTTCGGAGCTGTTCTTTCCCTTCTGCTTCTGTTTTTGCATATCTGCTACCCTGCTTTCTTCTCCGTCGTCGTCAGCACAGCATAATCATGGGGAAACTCGTCAGGCCGGAGTGTTGTGGAAAAGGACGAGCGATAACGAACAAGGCTCGCTCTTCCCGGGGGCTAGGTAGGCAGATAGCTACTGGATCTCGACCAGGATACCCGGTCCGGGTTGCCCACCCGGACCTAAAAGGCAAGAAATGCTCTCTTTAGCCACACTAGACAACCTATGCTATGTTGCCTAGTGTCTATATTGTTTTACTACAGCTATCTCTACTGCTACAACAGATATCTCTACTGCTACTACAGATATCTCTACTGCTACTACACGCACGTTGACTACTACTACTACTACGAGTACGGGCGTCTCTACGCAGAGGCAAATAGGCTTCTGCATAGTGGCAAAACTCCTCCCCTTATCCACTCCCTGCCATTCAAGGCACGGTGCGGCGACAAAGACAGCCGCATCACCTCGTAACACCTTGCCGTCGTGCTTGATTCGACATATCGTCGCAATCACAATCACCATCATCATCATTCTCCTCTCTATCATCCGTATCCCCGTCGTCATTGTCATCAGGGCGGCCATCATAGGTTACTTTGACGCGATGCGGTAACGGGCGCGAATGATCCCACTGTCTCTGCTAGATTTCAGGCACCGGCCTGGTGGTGGCAGACGAGAAGACGATGATGATCGTTGATGTCGGCTGTGACGCGGCCACACGTGATCTATGTGCTGGGTTGGGTGGCCTACTTGCAAGTCAACTGCTGCTGCTGTTACTGTCGTCAAAAATAAACAACAACCCTTCGTAGCCGCCGTGGGTTGTTGGGCTAAGTTGGGCCGGGCCTGAGCCTTATAGGTGCGATGTTTTCTTGCTTTCTACCTCTCTCTACCTTGTATTATATATATTTATATATATATATATATATATATATATATACGTGCACCTGATTCTGTTCCGCTCCATTTCCTTTTCTTGTATCGCGGCCTCCATGCTGCGATAGTTCTCCGTAGACACCGCTATACTTTGCCTTGCACTTCCTACCTCTGCCAAAGTGCGGGGCGTCGTTCGCCATCACATGCGGCGAGGAAAGAATTTACGCAACCGGGTAATACATCGACCACTCGTCACGTGGTATAAATCTTGCTTGCGCTTTAGCTATAGCGCATCTGCAGCGGAGCTTTGGCCAGACGGTGCATAGAGTCGCCACGACTGGCAATGCAGCATAGTGGTCGAATACGTCGACCCCAGGGAATGCGTGCAACGGGTTCTCCATCTATTACGAAACGTACGCAGGAGACTTGAGAGGTAGGTGCGTTACCCCCTAGGTATCTATATATATATATATATATATACATGCATACGCATATGTAGATAAGTGTTATTGCACGTGATGCGTGGTCTTTCCGCGGTGGCTGTGAAACCTTGTAAGGAATATGAGCAATGTATAAAACAAAAATTGCTAAACCTGGTATAGTTTGCTGGCTCAAATAAAAAGTATACAAGTAAAAGTAAGCGGTTGTTTTTCGTTCGAACAAATATTTCACGATAGCACAACGTCTCAACAATTGCAAGCTGCTGTGAAACGACGTTTTTTTTGCCGAGAGATTACACACAAGTTTGTTTGTGTGTAAAAAGCTTTAAGAAATCCTGCTAGCCCGGCGAGTGTGGTGGGGGGTAAACTCAGAGAGTGGCACAGTGGAATGACGTGCAAAACTCAACAACTGTTTTGGTGGTGCATTATGGTGCCCATATCCGTGCGGTAGAAGACCAAGGAGCTAGGTTGACATTCTAATGGGATTCTACGGGCGCCATGGATACGCCTACAGAATGGGTTGAAACCAACTCGATAAGCGATACAACCTCGGCGGTATGATTTGTGGTTCTGTTCTTTTTGTCGATGCAGGTAAATACACGTCGACGGTGACAACGACGGCACTAAAGAGATCGTCGACAACGATAATGATGAACAACAACAACAATAACGATAACAACAACAACAACAAAAAGAACCTGGGCTGACGGCTACCCCTCATTCAAGGAGGACAAGGGGTACGGTGGAGTGAAACAACGATGAACGCTCTACCCTGTCTCGAGTTTACTGCAATGGCAACCCTCTGGGCGGTCTACTGCCACTTTTGTGGATTTCGCGTGGATTTACACAGACGATTTATGAACCTGAAGTTCTTTAAGCAACGCCTGTACTTTAACGGACAAAAAGGAAACCTGACGGAGGTCCCACCAGCATACTACTCTGGCTGTTCCGTGTACATAACTTTACGAGATGGTGCGTGGGATCAAGCAAGCAAATATTTTCACTTATTATCGCATCTTATATTTATTCATCACGCAGAATTTTGGTACACTGGTTTAGTTTCTTACGACCCGTATTCGGAGCTCGACAGCCATCGAATTATATTGTTTATTTTGCAATGAGTTTGCATTTCAAGATGGCACATGTTTGGCACATACACATGTTTAATGCACTTGGGAAGCTTTGTTTACCAAACATTTGATGTAATATGCGACATGTGGCATGTTTGCCAATTTTTAATAAGGGCGTACTGTCTTGCGTCGAACTAGTTCGACTGTCAACAGCAGAAATGGCACCACCTTTGTGCTCTTTGTCAGAACACCCTTGAATAATAAGTACGGCATAGCAAAATCTGGAAAAAAACAGTCAATCGAAAGCGATCTGAAAAACTAGTTTCTGGATGGACGGACGTATTGTTTGCTTGTTTCATATACCTAAACACACACTTTGCCCTTTTAAATCAGGAGTGCTTAAGGCAACAGCATACGCAAAAATGTTGAAATATCTAGGGCTTTTCCAACAGTCCTTGTGGCGGCATAATCGGCGACTCTTAGCACTATGATTTATCATATTTTCTCAATGAGCATCGCTCAAAGAAATGCGAATAACAACAGGGATCAAACGGACGAGACCCCGGTAGGTGGCATAAAGCTTTAGCCATATACCGCTAAACGTAGGCCTACGAAAGGTTAGACCAATATAAACTCGTCACACTAAAGTGCAGATTGAAAAATTGCTACATAAATGTGCAAAACACTGTTGTATTCTAATTAGCCCGCACGATAACCTGCATGCCAATTAAGACCGTAAAGACAGATTGTCACACCTCGTACAGCAAAGCCCCGTACATAGTAAAGCAGCGTTAAGCAATGGCACTCTGGCGTTCCGCAAGTTGCAAAGGTGTCGAATTCCTCTGCTATGCTAGCGGTCACTGCAACGATTGTGTTTAATCTACTCATATTTGGTGAGTGTAACTAAATTTGCAATCCCTAAAACGTTTGACAATGGCACTAAGGACCGCAGTAGGATTACAGTAGCCATAACTGTAGTGATCGGCCTAGCCTAGACAAGGCGGACATGTGATAGTCACAATACATACCCGCTAGGCACACTGGCTTAGCTAATCTCTTGTAATATGTGTCCCACAAACATAATGTAATATACGAAAAATAAATTTTAATTATATATATATATATATATATATATATATATATATATATATATATATATATATATACTGTAGTGATAGTAACAGCAAAAAAGTATAAAGAAAACCTAGAGGCACAATTCTCCGAGAGTCAGACTTCTGATCTGCTACCAAATAGGCTGACGTCGGTCTGGAGGTAACATGAAAGAAGAGAAAACCGAATCCACTCTAATAGAAGATTATATATATATATATATATATATATATATATATATATATATATATATATATATATATATATATATATATATATCCAGAGAGGGAAAAAGAGAGAGCAAAGAGAAACAGAAGGTAATATAAGCAGGATAAACAGAGAAAATACTATAGGATTTTGAGGCATTGAGTGATGATGAGGCAAGGATATCTGGCTTCGCGGTAGCATGGGAATTCCATATATCATCGTCGGCCAATGTCGGCAGTAATGCACACATGCTCCCTCATAGTCCGCTTGTTCCCGTGTCCGATACGCAAAGATACTACCGAGAAAAAATTCCCGATGCCGAAACACGACTACGATGAGGAAAAGAAGAAGCACAGAAAAGCAGATAACGGCATAACCCACGATGCCGCATTCCACGTAATAACATGTCTTCAAGTGTGGAAACGGCACGGCGTGTCCTGCTTGCGAAATGCTATGCGCCAACCCTGGCTCTCGGATTTCCTCGCAGGACCACCCTCTAATGCTACCAAGCAAGCTGAAAGATTTACCCTTGTTCTAGCTAACGTTTGCGGCTTCCTGCACGTCTTTATACACGTACAAACATATAACACAGATTTGTATGTACAAATCTGTGTGCACTGTTCCTACTAATAACAATTATAAAAATCGCAAAAATAAAAGCGTGTGCATATATCTGTGTATACTCATATATATATATATATATATATATATATATATATATATATATATATATATATATATAGTAGTAAATGTAGTCAGCTAAATCGGAATAACCTTGCTCGCCAACAGCAGATGGTGTTTGTCCTGTTTGAATATCATTGTGTTCATCAGAACCTTTAGATCACCTACGACGCAATCCAATGGCGGAAGCACATATTCTTGGCCGGGAACTGGAGCGAAGAGTGGTAGTAGTAGAATCGCTTTGCCAGCAGCAGCGTAGGCGACACAATTTCCTTTTTCAACTATTCGAGGAGTACTGTGTATGACATTGCTAAGAGATACAACGACGCACAAAGATCCGAGGGAGCTTCTAGGGGTGCGTTTAGGAAAATGCATGACAGGTCGATAGCGGTGTGGACTCCCGAGGTCGTGAAACGTGCCAAAATACTGATTTCTAATGATCCCAGAACACAGCTGAGGAAACACGCCGATCTACTAGGCGCAAGGGACAGCACAATGCGTCGGGTTGCAAAGGAGAATTTTCACTACGTTTCCGCGTGCACGAAAACCTCGACAAGTGGTGTCTGGCGAAACCAAAACCATTGGAGTGACTCGCTCCTAGTTGCTTCTATGTTCGCTCAAACATGGTTTTTGGTAACTAGTGTTGCAATTCATACCGTTAATGCTAAATTGAACAAGAGAAATGCGCGGTGGCTCGCGTACTGCCCTGGAGAGATACCAGTGACAGCAGAGGTCTGTCAACGAGTTCTGATGACTGTTGTGAAACCGTGGATTGACCGCGTGTGGAATAGAAGACCGTATGTATTTCAGCAAGACGACGCGCCTGCTCACACAAGCCGTTTGGTGCAAAACTGGTTGTACGATGATTTTGACATGCTCTGGCTGAAAAAATGTGTCCACCAAACAGTCCAAATTTAAATTATTAAGTTAAGGTATCTAGAGATTCCCTAACACCCCCCAATAATGTGCAGCATAGTCGCTGACGCTCTGCAGTATACTACCTATTCTCAATAAACATCGCTGAAACAAAATTCGATTTACAACAAGGCTCAAACCGGCAACACTCGGCAAACCGGCAGATGACAACCATGACTAGCGTATTAACCCCCTATACCATGCTACCACATACATCATTCTAGTTCAAACAATCCGAAAAGCTATATATATTCCTAATTTTAGTTTAAACGGCGTCAGCGGTAATTTTATTTCACACACGTTGTATTAGTGTGCAGAATAATGTGACTCACAACACTTAGAGTCACGTTAGCAATCACCTTGTTTCGCCGATAGATAAAGATCACATGAGATATATTCGACACATAAAATATCCGTTCCGTGCGTTACCAAACGGTGCATTTTCTGTCTATAAAAAGTACAACGTTTGCTAGCTGAACAAAGAGAGAGATTCATTCGAGTTCTTTGTTTTAGGTTTCTAGAACAATGCAGGGTATCTGTCATTTGCTGGGCGACGACGATGATGATGATAACAACAGCAACATCCACAACGACGCTAACAACGACAAATACTTTGTCTGCCAGGAAGACAGCTCTTTTCAGCGCACCCCGTCTTGCGCGTATGTATACACCGTCTAAAAACAGGTAAGGCTAGTGTTAAGAAAAACCCAGCGAAAGAGAGAGATAGATGTTTTAGTGGTTAGCATGTCTGTGAGCGCTTGAGTGACGAGACCTCGAAGATAAATGGAGTAATGATGGCACAATCATTTATTCTGCTATTACCAGCGTGGCCACTGACTAGACTATTTCCGTTGCTACTGCTGCCGCTGCTAGTCTATAGTAGGCAAAGTGATGGCAAGGAATCTGGCCTCAACCCGTGCCTATCCATCTAAGTACAAGGCGCCTACTAAGAAGCGTTCGCTGATGGTGTTAATGGACGAGCCGAAGACCTACAGATGGAACAGGCCTCCAGTTGTCTCATAGGCAGCCGTCATTGAATCAGTTGTTAAAGGGTTGGCTGGCTGCGTGGAAAGACGGCAAATACCGAGAACAACGTCTCATACATCTATCAGGTTCCAGATGAGAAGAAAGGAAAGTGCTAAAAGCATGCGAATAGCCGGAGGCATACAATACACACTGAAGCCCAGAAATTACGTAAAGAACAAGGGACAGCGAAAAAGAGTAAAACGCGTTTCCAATTCTCACTAAAATTCTTTGAGACTTTCTGGTTTAACGCCAGTCTTTATTGTATGCAGGGGGTCAAAAACATAACTTCCGCGCAGTTCGATATCTAGTTAATTAATTAACTAGTATATAGTTACTGCGTATTAGTTAACTAGGTATCGAACTGCGCAAAGTTCAGTATATATATATATATATATATATATATATAAGTCTATATATACGTGTAATATATATATATATAATATATAAGTATATATATAATACTACCAATATAGTATTAGTCTTATGCCTACTTATTTAAAGACAATGAACACGTGGCTACTTGCATGCACACATATCTCGATCTATGCAGACGAATCAACCATTGCTGCAGACAGCAGGACATTGCTTGTCAACTATGTCCTGTTGGAAAGTTACCGTCGCATGGCCTATCGTCTGCCCACTTGCAAGAAATTCATGGTGGATGATGCTATGCCTATCCTGACAAACATAAAGCAAAGTCTTGCAATATTTCGCGATTTAATTCAACAGAATGTTTAATTTAATTCCTCTGTTTCGAGAATGTTTGCACGATGGGCTATAGAAAATTGTATTTTTAAGTTTTGGTGTTATACGTGTAACAGTATTTTTCTAATATTTATAGAGTTAAAGCTTATGTACAATAAAGCATATAAAATAACTCTTTCTAAATATAATTGAAAGATTGGGCGAAAGGACCAATAATCAGTTAGAAAAATTGTTTAGAGGAAAAATGTTCTTAACTTCTAGACATCGATTTGAATACACGGTACATTACAGGTTTGCTTAGAGTTTGTTGAAATAGCTACGACAGTAGACATTCGATCGATCTGGCTACAGTTAGTGCGTTTTGTTAATAGTCATAGGTGTTCCTTGTTTTAGGGGGGCTGAAAATAAATGCCATAAAGAACAAAGCAATGAAATTCAGAAGAGGAGGTCGATTGGCTGCTAAATACGGTAAACGTTGCGGCGGCCAACTCCATAGAATTTGTCAACAATTTCCGATGTCTGGGGGTTTGGCTTCATTATACTGGGACGACCTTCATTGCTCACATCGTCGAGACAGTGCTCACAGCCCTAATATTTCTTTATGGAGAGGTAGGCGACGACCGGCGACAATCCGTCCTGACGGCAGTGGCACTTTTCTACCTCAAGATTGTTCCAACGCTGATGTTTGGTCTTGGGCAAACTTTGGGCAAACTTTGGTTTGCCCGAAAGGTGTTTCACAATGTACATGAAGCGAGTACTTTGTCTGTCAATGCGGGCAAGGAGCCGCTTTGTGTACCTAATTTCAGGCTGTGCATCGGCTGTTGAGATAATTCGATTGAGGTTGAAGACGCCGCGTACATAACATTCGAGAGCTTTATCTCGGAATGGCTAAATAAAGTTGAACAAGTCCTACGAGAGGTTAGAGACTTGGATATTTTCAGTGCCTCTCACCTCGGGTCTGGTCTTGCATGTGACAATCGCCACGTCTATACCAGATACATAGTTCATGGCCATCATCACCTGGTCTGTTCAAACACGAGCTTCCACGAGGAGAACACATGGTGAATCTGCCAACTGCGTTCTCAGGCGTGTACGAAGTTTTATGCGTCTGCCTGCCTGGTCCTTGCGAAGAATCACTGCACTGCCTCTTTCGAATAACATGCTGCGAGCAGCTGACTGTATAATTGTCTAAGTTATATGTATACTTAATATTTTTTTAACGCTCTGACAACCACATTTTAGACGCTCGTAATGGGCTAAGTCGTCGCGTTCTCGTACTGGATTTTATGTAGGCTTTCTCCGGCACAGGTATGTAGCAGCAGGACAATGACAACCACGTCCAACAAATACAATCAGCAAGGCCGGGGCTCGACTTGCGATTGTTTTGCAAACCATGGTTGCCATGGCAACGCCAAATAGTGCGTTAGCCGCTTGAGCTACCGCCCCTACTAATATCAGTGAACTAATATTAGTGAAATAATATGATGATGATTTGTTAATAGTCATACAACCGTTAAATATATATTTCTTTGCTATTTTAAAGCTGACCTTTAAAATAAAGCCTTATATATATATATATATATATATATATATATATATATTTTTTTTTTTTTTTTTTTTTTTCTGGGAGGTTTTGGTAATGCATGATGCACATGCGCCACTAGCAGCCTGCGTGACTAGTGTGAGACTCGCAAACCCACTAAACCCGGATTCCTCCCCACCCCCCCTAGGCTCGGTATACTTTGGCTTACATCGAACACGTGGGAGAGGCGTCTCTGCCGTTCTCCTTCAATCAGCTCTATCTCTGACTATCATCCCGCATGTCTACCTGCGGTTGGATGGAGGATGATATATAATATATATATACAGGTAGTTCACAGTTCTTAATATGAGCTTTTCATAATTCGAATTTTGCGCGCTTCATCACCGCTGATTGGAAACGGCAACTTTTCGAATGCTAGCAGTAAAATATTATGGTGATTGGCCGTTGCCGATTTCGTTGATCTCTTTGTCCCGTTGCCAACGTATCGATCGCCGTGATTTTGAAAAATGGAGAAAAAAGAGTTTCGAGATAGGTTAATCAAGCATTTATTTCAAAGGTTGGGAATGCGAACCCAAGGTGAAAACTGAGTTAGAACTGAGTTGTACGGTGACTCTGCGGCCATGTTTTGGCAACTGTTTCCAAAACGTGGATTAATGAGTTAAAAAGAGGTCGCAGGAGCACCGAGGATGAACTACGTTCAGGAACGCCCCAAAAAGGCAACGATTAGAGGCAACGTTGGAAAAGGGCGGAAAAATCGTTGCCGCAGATAGTGAGTGAACATTAGGGAGATAGCGGAGGCCTTGGGGATCAGGTTGGGGTAATGTGCATTTCATCCTGCACGAAAACTGAAGATGAAAAAGCTCAGAGCAAAATGGGTTGCCGCATTTGCTCACCAAGGCCAAAAAGACGCCGTGTTTTCCCGCTTCACAGCGAATTTGGCCAAGATGTCGTAAAAAATCCCGTCGGGATTTTTGGCCGCAGATTCGTGACCGCGATGAAAGCTGGGTCCATCACTACACTCCCGAGACCCTAAGAAGCATCGCGTCAATGGTGTGCACCTGTGAAGGGACATCCGAAGAGGGTGCGGACAACGGCCATCGGACGCGAAAGATGATGGCTACTACGGTTTTTTGGGACCAACGTGGAATAATTCGGTTCGACTACCGCCATGAGAGCGATAAAAACGATCACGGGAGAATATGATGCAAGACTGTTGGACTGCCTGAAGCAAGAACTCATCGTGAAACGGCCCGCTTTGCAGAAGAAGGTTGTCCTGTTTCACCAGGACATGCTCCGCACACAAGTCGCGGCAAGCAACGGCAAAACTGGCCCAACTGAGGTTCGAACTTATTGAACAACCTTCCTATTCTCCAGACCTGGCCCCCTCTGATTATTTCCTCTTCCGGACATTTGAAGAATAGTCTCGGTGGAAAGCGTTTTTCCAGCAATGAAGAGGTTAAGGCTGCTGTCAATGCCTATTTTCAGTCTAAAGACGCGGAATTCTACTCAAGAGGTATAATGCTCTGAAATCTCGGTGGGAAAAGTGTATTGAGCTTCTCGGGGAGTATATCGAATAAAAAAATTAAAACAAGATTTGGAAAATTCTTGGTTTTCATTTTAAGAACTTGTTGAACTACCTGTATATATATATATATATATATATATATATATATATATATATATATGTACA
>QVRM01001329.1:0-120395 GCA_003439945.1 Dermanyssus gallinae | reverse complement strand
AACCATGTATTGCATGTCTACTAGGAAAAGAAGTGTGATATTAAAGAGGAGTGTTTTAGAATGCACCGCAGTGCTACTGGATAAGCACAACCATACTCAACAAAGCTTGAATTAAAGACATTTTTAAGGAGGTTTGTTTTTATTCAACAAAGGCTAGCGCTTAGTTACAAGCATCGTGGTCGTAGATTAGTAGCGAGGCAATAAATACTGACTGACACCAATACAAAAAAAAACAGAAATATAGTAATATAAAAGTCCCTGTAATAAAGCGGGTCCTAGCAGGTCATCCTAACTAACAGAGCGAACAGTATCAAAATATGTCGAGTTACGTTATATCGTAGCCCGCAATCGTGGGCACAATCTATAGCATATATATGATGTATCATGTCTCACTGCAATATTAAACGACAACTATTCTTATATGTTCTTCTCTCATATACGGTGTTGCCCTAATCAGTTGTAACAAGCACATTTTTTGTCTAATACAAATCTTGTAATCGCTTGTGGAAATACGAGCCTGTAGCCTCTGTGTAAGCGCTGCAGAGCGCCGTCACGCCAGTGTCTCCTGCCATATCTCTCGGCGTTTCTATTGGCGGGTGTTCTGTTTCTCAGAGCTGATCACTTCGACAGATAATCCCCTTTGGGTGGAAACAGCCGTAAACCAACGTTAGCTATACTCGAACGCCGAGAGTCACGCGAAGGTCAAATGCTGCGTGTAGTGTCCAGTCCGATATTGTTGTTTCTCATGAGGGTCTGCTATCTTCTCTGTCATCCGACATGCGGGAGAGCTACTTGGCCTTCGTTGAGCTCTTTCGACCTCGATACGAATCCGCAGCGAACTTTGGCTTTTGAGACAATTGACCAATCAGTTTAAAAGTTCCGACGACTTACAAAGTCCCAGCGCAACAGAGCGTGCCAACTTCCTTGCAACGACGACGACGACGGAGGAAAGAGCGGAGAGGAAAATCGAAAGGCTACGACCTGACCAGGGAATATTTATGGTCGCGGACAGACAGACAGATAGCATAACGCCTACGTGCATTCATATATCCCTCAAATGAGTCCTGCCACTACTTGACACTCTTACCGGCCCACAATTTGTTTTTAATTTTAGAATTTGTATTGTTTTTTTTTGGTCAAAAATAGATGCATTCTCCGCAGATGTTTGTCACTCTTTCTTTGAATCCATAACGAGGATAATACAACATCGTTCCGTCTTAAACAACGCAAACATTGACGACTTAGTGTAAGTATAATACGGTTCCGTCGCTGCTCGCGCATAATTGACGCCGTGTATATCTGTATTTTTTTTTGTTCTGGGAGGTTTCGGGGAATGCATGATGCACATGCGCCACTAGCAGCCTGCGTGACTAGTGTGAGACTCGCAAACCCACTAAACCCGGATTCCTCCCCAACCCCCCCCCAGGCTCGGTATTACTTTAGCATTACATCGAAGCCGTGAAGTGTATAGCTGTATATATACATAAATATATATACATATATCTATATAATATATATATATATATATATATAGATATCGGTAATATACATAAATATCTATATATATATATATCTGTAAATATACATAAATATATATATATATAGTATATATATATATCTGTATATAGATATATATATATATATATATATATATATATATATAATATATATATATATATATTTCTGCACTGGCTGGTAGTGCATTCAGAAGAATGCATGTATATAAAATAGATAATTTAAACTTTGGTATAATATATATATATATATATATATATATATATATATATATATATATTGGGCATCTCTTTCCAAAGGAGTAGTGGATCGCCTGCCACCAGTTTGCAGTTCTTGTCAGGTAACCTGCAAACACTGTAATTGTTATCGACAAAGCTATATACTGGCGGGTCTAATTGTAGCGTCTAGAACGCGATGGGCCGGACTCACAATTATACACGTATGAGTTTTCTTATTTACTTCGGCTATAGCACTAATCTCAAGCGGGGTATTGCACTGTGAGTTATGAGCCGAGCTAATTAAACAGTTTTAACTCTTTTTCGGACTATCCACTCATGCTAAAACACGTGTTCTCAGATATTGTACCTGCCGCGGATGAGAAATCCTCCTTTCTGGTGGGGTCAGCCTTTCTTTTCTAGACCGGTCTCATCTAGGAGTGGCCCTATGCTGTTCTTCACCTATGATATCGATTGTCGCTACTGCGGAGCGACTCTATATATATTGAGCCGCTCCGCAGGGGAAAGACCATAACCGTATGTACTTATTTTGAGGTTTGGTAGAACTCGGCAAGAAGATAATTTTTCTTAATGAAGACAGGGGCAGAAATTATTGTTTAGAAGTGAGGATGGAAACAAAAAGTAAGTATGAAATTTTTAAACGTAGCTATTCTGCCTTTTTCTCCTATTACGGTTGTGCAAAATCTACGTTTGCGGGACTAGTCAACGCATGAAGCCAAATCTACCCGCAAACGTACATTTTGCACAACCTATGTAGGAGAACATAATAGCTATTTTATAAATTTCATCCTCGTTCCTAAACAAGATGTTTCCGACTCCCTCCTTCCATTAGGAAAAGTATTTGTTGCCGAGCTCTAACCAAACCTTAGAATAAGTACATACAATTATGGAAGACCCCAGTATATCCAGTTCCTTTAACATAATTTGTCCCAGGTTACCTGCTAGGCAGAAAACATGTCGAAAGATCGGCAGGCCAATTTAGAGAGTCTTAGATTATATATGTATATATATATATATATATATATATAACCGACTTTTTGTATATGTATATTTTAGAGGTTGCGAAAACAATCTAACCTCTCTAAATTGGCCTGGCGATCTTTTCACTTGTTTTTCGCCTAGCAGGTAGCCTGGGACAAATTACGTTATAGGAACTGGAAAAACATCCTCACAAAACTCCAAATACTCTTCATGATAACCGAAAACGTGCGGGGCATTATTGTTCAGCCATATATATATATATATATATATATATATATATATAAGTGGTGTTTAGGTAAAAAGGTTCGGAAAGACACTACTTAATTGAAGTCGTTATGCAAAGGTAATCAACGAACGCCTGAGCACAACTATTCCATTATTTCACAAGCCAAATGAGTCCCGGAAATTTCTGTGGCTGTAACAAGAGATAGGCCTTCACTGTGTCCTGCAGTTCGTCCTCTGAGACGCAGCGCTTTGCTTGAGATGTCTGTATCAGACCAAACTGATCGAAGTAGTTAAGCAATACGTCCGGCATGTGGGGCGAATGCTTTAAGCTGCTACCACTTGAATTTGATCAGTACATATGTGGGACCCTGGAGACGTGTGAAAGCGCCAGCTACTGCGATAATAGAATCACTACGTAGTGTCTCATAGTACACGTCACTGTTAATCGGTTTTCGGGCTCGAGGAACTCGACGAGTACCGGGCCTCGGACGTCGAAGAACGCGGTGATCATCGCCTTGCCTGATGATGGCACTTCGACTTGTTTAGGGGGCGGGTGGCGACTTCATGCTTCCATTGCATGCTGACCCGCTTTGACTCCGGCGCGAAGTGATGGAACCAACTCTCGTCGCCTGGCCTGGTCTCGAGTTATCACTCAAATACCCCCGGCCCCCTGAAAACGGGTCCTCCACTTTCTTCCCTGACTTGTCGGACATATAGTCTCCCCCGTACACGACCACCATCAAGTGATGCTTATCGGCCGGTTGAACAGCAGCCAGAAATCGGATAATACCTCGCTGCTCCTCAATCGCCAAATTTTGCAGTGGAAACGCCATTTTTCGTCCTCACACGTACTGCCACGTCAATTGGGGCGGGACGCACAACTGCCTCCTTCACTCCTCCGTCATGCGCAGGCGCCCGCGCATGCGCGTAACTATGCCGGATACTCCATTCGCGTCTTTAAATGTCTCACTACGTTATTCCAAAGCGTCATATTCAAATTTCAACGGGTGTGGTTGCTACGTTACTTCGTACCTTTTAATGTGCAATATATATATATATATATATATATATGTACCAACCAAGGCTTGTTCACCGTTGTAGGGGATCGCCGAATCCTTGGCGTATTCAAATGGAGGTGAGCGTAGTTGTTATACGATGATACTCAGATTATATTGTTCGTATCTTTTGCATGTCACTTAACGGTGATAACTATAAGGTATATATTCAATGTACTACGCTATCGGTAATTAATCCAGGGTACATGGTCATCGATGCAGCATTACTCTACACGTAGCGGTCTGTCTCAACATTTGCCTCAGAGCCCACGACTGGAACTCTAGCTGATCCTCTGTAATCTCTGGCGTACGCTCTTGCGTGGTCCTCTAGGAGCGACTTTGTTCCTGTAGCTAATAGGGCCGATTATCACCAGAACGACAAACACATGATGGAATTGTTTAAAAAAAAACAGATAATTTGCATACGTTCTCTCTCGCCTTTGCTTGCCATCCACTTCTATCAATTTGCTCTGGTTCAACTGGCCTGCACGGCAAGAGTAAGGACTTCGCCATCGTGCACAAAATCCGGTAAGCCCGCGCACGCCGAGTTAAATATTTCTACGCCGCATCAATACGTCAATTACCTCACTAGGGTTTACCAAACTGACAGGTCTTATTATTGGTCTTACCATTACTACGTGCAGAGTCCTATTCAGAGACCTAGCGGAAATGCGTTTCTAGGAGAGAATCATGGTAGTATGACAACCTGCGCAACAGCGCAGTTAACATCTAATTACCCTCGGACCAACAAGAAGCATACTAATTGTGCGCCATTATAATAATACCATTGTCTTAGTACAATAGTTGTGATTGCCGTATTAATTTGAACATGCAGATATATAAATATATATATATATATATATATATATATCATCACACTTATTTCACTCATATTGAGTATGCATATAACATGGATACTAATACTCCTCTCAGTTGCTCTGGGCATGTCATTCAAGAGAGGCAGTGCAGCGATCTCTTCGTAAGCGTCAGGTCGGCAGACGCCTGATACTCCGTACACGCTTGAGAACACAGTCGACCGATGCACTCTGTGTACTTCTCGTCAAAGTTTGTATTTGAGTTTATCAGGTGATGATAATATGAACTATGTATCTGGTCTCCAACCTCCCGTCGGGCTTGTTCAATTTTATTTCCTCACTCCGAGACAATACATATATGCCATCACGTTTATTTCACTCATATTGAATATGCATCTAAAACTCATACCTATACTCTTAATGGCTGCTTTCGGTATGCCATTCAAAAGAGGCAGTGCGGCGATCTGTTCGTAAGCTGCAGGCCAGCCGACGCCTGATACTTCGTACACGCTTGAGAACATAATCGACAAATGCACAAAACCAATCTCCTAATTCTTATATATTATCCACACTCTCTGTATTCCTCGTAGAAATTCGTTATCGAACAGACCAGGTGATCTATCGGGTCTTCACCTGCCGTCGGGTTTGTTTAATTTTATTTTCTTATTCCGAGACAAACCTTTCGAATAGTACTGTACGCGGCGTCTTTTAGCCCAATCGAATGATCTCAACAACCGGTGCACAGCCCGACATTAGATACACCAGGCGACTTCGTGTACACTGCAAAACACACCTCGTAAACACCTTTTAAGCAAACCAAAGTTTACCCGAGTGAGGTGTCTCCATACTCTGTCCAGATCAGCCGCGAAGCAATCTTAAGGTGGACGTGTGATCTGCAGCATTGAGAGTCCGTCTGAATGCTGCTATTGAGATGGACAGACGCCAGACGACGCCTAGCTCTCTAAAAATAAAGATTTCCTGGTTGTCCCAGTATAATGAAGCCGAGGCTCCAGATATCGGAAAGAATTGACACCTTCCAAGGGTTGGCCGCCGTAACGTATAACGTCCTTGGCTAAAATTGACTAAAGCTAACCTTTTTGGCTTTCCTTAATATATATATATATATATATATATATATATATATATATATATATATATATATATAACATATTAGAAAACAGGCTTTCAGCATAATTAGATTTAGCAAACATTAGCGATCACTTATGGCAGCATGGCTAACGCCACCAGCCTGGTCTATTTGACAGGCAAAAACAAAGTGGAAATAAGACACTTTAACTTGTGAACCGCACGCTTGCTGTGCGCGTCAAACCGATCCGACGCGTCCGTTGAAAGATACCCAATTAGTGTTTCCTACTTACAAACGATTTCCTAGGAACTCCACGCGGCAATAACGGTATTGAAAGCAGGCCATTTGTCGATGGGCCAAGCGTATCACAATGGCGACAGCTGCTGAAACGATGATTTAAAGCGACACGAGGCTCGGGGAATCGGCGCCCACCGATTTAGCGGGAGATTTCTCGCTCTTGCCAGCCGAGTTGGCGGGGCTGCCACCGCTTTTGCCACGGCCGCCGCTCGTTACCCGTGCGGGTCTAAGCGAACGGGTTTGACCTCTTCAAGGTCCTCATATGCTACTCGTCATGGCTTTTTGCAGTAGAGCCTCTGTGAAGAGCTTCCCTCCCTGGGCTACGTAGGATCGTTTGTGTGTCTTTTTCCCTTCGCGCTGTCTTCCGTCCGCAAGTCGCGTTGGTCTATCGGGTTGCTCTAACTGCCGCAACCAAAGCTACTGCCTTCTGAACACAATTTGTATTCCCTTACTAGGCTTCGAAATGACGTTCCGATGTCGTTTGCTATTATTTTATTTTGGCTTGTCCTTCGGCTATCTGTTGTGGCGCCGCTACTGTTGGCTTTGTTGTTATCATCGGCGCCATTATCTCGTCGTCGTCGTCGTCGTCGTCGTCATATCCCTGGTTTTCGCCGTCAGCTGCGTCGTAGGTTATTGTTTTTGTCTGTTATCGTCGCTGGCCGCCAACGATCAGACCTGCTTGACGCCGCCTGTTTGAACGCCACCGTGCATTTGTTTTTCGATGCTACGATACACGTTTATGTACCCCTGTTCCCAACCGCGTCGCCCCTCCTCCGCCTTACCAGCAAAGCGTTAGTGTATCAGCCAGCGCAACGCCGATGGTTTCGTTCAGTCGATTCAATTTACGAAGTTCGTTGCATGGCCGGCGCATCGGGCACATCTGTTGGTCGCATCTGTTAAGCGCATCTAGACAGTAGTAGACGAGGTCGACGGACGGTCGGCGACGACACCGGTCAGACGATGCCATGGAAAGGCCGTCTGCGAGACTGCCCTCGTTGTCGTACCATGCAATACCCCCGCAATACCCCCCCCCCCCCGTGGCGGTACCATGTCCACCAGCAACAGGACAGCCAGTTGGCTGACTGCACGACTAGGCGCGACGACGAAGCGTCGTCGACAACGAGCGCGCTCCCCCAGGGATATTGCAAACAATTTTGCAGATGCCTTGAAAGATTTTGCTGCTGCTGCTGCTGCTGTCGTTGCTCCCCTTAATGCTATGCGGCAGCAAGGACTTCGGGGACAGCTGTAAGGGTGCGGCCCAAAGTAAACCCTCGGGGAGCCCCGCCAAAGGGGGCTACATCCTATGAGCAGCGAGGAGCCGATCGACTGCATAGTGTCCTTTTCTCCTCTTCCAAAAGAGAGGGGTAAATAGCGTTGCCGTAACGTTTCATTTGTCGTCGTCGTTGTCATTGTGGCACCACATCGATATATAGATATCAAAGCTCGCTTCTTCGTCTGTTTTTAGCTTCTCTTGCTCTTTAACCTTTTCCTCAGATCCCACTCTCTTGGTGGCCTTGAAGCGGATCAGGTCAGGTCAGGGTCGGGCGGCGTTTGTGGCAGCAGCAGCAGCAACAACGTTTCGGCCTAGGCTCGCTTGCTTGTACAAGCCCTGTTGTCGTTGTCCGGTTGAATCGTCGGGAACGCCGACCATGAACAACGTCCCTCCCGCCACTTAGACCACTTAGATTGCCACTTTGATCAAATCAAACTTATCCGAAGTCTCTGTTATACTGTGTTTAACATTGCGTCCAAGACAAATATCTCAAAAGCGTGCCGGCGTAGTGTGAGTCGACCACACAAATGCATATAGGTGTCTACACATAAATATGTGTGTATAGATATATATCTCTTTGCACATACAAATGTAATCTTCGATGTAATGCCAAAGTAATACCGAGCCTGGGGGGGTGGGAAGGAATCCGGGTTTAGTGGGTTTGCGAGTCTCACACTAGTCACGCAAGCTGCTAGTGGCGCATGTGCATCATGCATTCCCGAAACCTCCCAGAAAAAAACAAAGAAAAAAAAACATACAAATGTATGTACTATTTTGTCAAACGCATACGAGGAGAAACGGCCTAAAAAGAAACGCCAGAAATATCCTCGCGAATCCACACGACCAATCGGAGCACTGAGGCAAAAGTAAACCGCCTGTATGCCGCTACGTCTACCTCTTCTTCTGTCCTTCCAGTACTCAATAGGTGGCGGCTTCATCTGACAGGATTTTCTGAAAAATGATGTGATGACGTGACAAGTTACATGTTAAGAGACAGCCTCCTTCTCTTTCCCGCTCGCTTCTGCCCCATATTTAAGGTGTAAATAAATACATGCATAATACACGATTTTCTTAAACTCGAGGGAGGCAATATGTCGAAACTCATATCCGAAATCATCATCCGCGAACTGAACAATTTGCATATCACTCTAAAATGAGTACAGATCGTTAACGTATATATTAAACAGTGTTGGTTCTCGAGCGGAACCCTTGGGCCGCCGTAACTAACAGAAGTAAGTTACTCAAATATTCCTTATACTACGTACGTTGTTGCTTGTCAGATAAGTAGTTTTTAACTAAGTCGTGTTCTGTCTGGCATAGCCCCAAAGTTTTTAATGTATTTACTAATTTTAGCCGACCTACACAATTTTTCTGTTAATCAAGAAAAACAGACAACGTTGTTTATTGTTCTCTATTATTGCCCCAATGAAGTTTCGAACTTTAATCAAAGCATCTTTAGTACTTCGCCCTCTTTGAAATCCGAATTGTCCCGGACAGATAATGTCGTATTTTTCAATGAATTCAACTAGTTGAGAGTGCAATACGTTTTTTGAGAACTTTGCTAAATATAATCGTAATAGAGTCCAATGTTATCAAAGCAATTATTACCTTGTTTATGAAGCGGCGTAACTACAGAGGACTTAAATCTCGTGGGGAAAGTTCCAGTTTGTATACATAATTTGTAAAGATGTTCCAACAATGGTGACAAAACGTTTGCAGTTTTCAGTAGCTTCTTCTGTTACTATGTTTGTAAAAATCTTTTTAGAGTCCTCAATTGCTAAGTTTTTAGAAGTTTAATAGCTTAAAGCACTTTAATAGAAACATGTTTGATATCGACACCATTTAGTTTGTCTTAAAGCGATTTTTCAAAAATATCTTGACGATCTTTAATGAAAAACTGTTTAGCATTGGAACCCCTTAGTTAGAATTAAAAATATCTTAAACAAACATTTAAAAACTCGTTTCGTATCTTTCTTTAAAGCTTAGCAATTAGCTTTTAGTTATTCTTTACGTAAACTTCCAAATATTTGTTTAAGTTATTTATTCTTAATTATGTTAGCACTGTGGAGTGGACAATTGTCTTCGCGCGAACGTGTGATCACGGGTTCTCTAACCCAGGGTTAGCCCAGTTCAACAATGTGCCCCGAACAGACGCTGCGTTTCCTCGTTGAATGTCGAGCGACAGCCTGTGACGCAAGAATTCGGATGCCCTCGAGTCTCCTGTCGAACGATTAAGACTTTTACCGACCCGCTGAATCAGCTTGACCGTAAGGGGGCCTGCAGCTCCCATAGTCTCGAACGCCAATGGACAAAATTCGTGCGGATAATCGACGCTTGAGTATTTTCTGCATTTATTAGCCTCAGCTAACCTGGAGGCATGACCTGCTCGGTCCGCACCTGCACCGACCATCGAAGGGGCTAATGAGTCGGTTACAGTTGCGTCCCAAACAAGCATGCGGCCACGCTCAAAGGGCGTCAAAGTCAGACCGTCAGGTCTTTTTCCATCATCCCTCGAAAGACCCGGGGGCTCTAGAACGCACGGAAAGCCGGCGAACCTATGTGCGCGGTTTGTTTAAGTTGATTTTTAGATCCATTAAACTTTCTCCAGATGACGAACCTCACGGAAAAACCTATTTCTATACTTTATACGTTGCACAATGGCGGGAGATATTTATGGTTTCTTTGGTCTATGCTTCTTTGTCGTACAGCAGGGTTCGCGCGGTGTACATTTAACGACGGGGTTTTGCCACGTGTCCGTTACCGTGAGGGTTTTCACGCGTTAAGCGAGTAGGGTTAATGCTAGCACAAGGTGCGGGAACAAGTGCAATAGATAAAACAAGCCATTCGGCAGTCAGTTCCATAAGCGAATTGGATTGCGTTAGAGAGTGATTACGGGAGTCAAGTCATGGGTATATTGTTACGACATCAAGACCAAAGCCTAATTCTCTCAGTGGTGCTTCGAAAGAAAGAGACTTGATCGAAGAAATTCAAACAGAGCAGATCCAATACCAAGGTTATTTTGAATGTGTTTTTTTTTAGAAACGGCATCCCCCACAAATGTTTGTTAGCTGGTGCTACGGTCACCTAGAAGATTGTGCGCAAGAATGCCCAACGCACGGGGTCTAAACTCCTAAATATTCCATCGTGACAACCGACCGAGGCACACATCGTTACTGATTTCGGATTATGTGAAGAAACAATCGATTTCTATACCTCCGCAACTTCCCTATTTGCCGGAGTGTATATATATATATATATATATATATATATATATATATAAATATATATATATATATATATATATATATATATATATATTTATATATATATATATATATATATATATATATATTCAAGCAAGCTGACTGAAGCTGTCCGAAGTTCGGTAAGTACGAAAGTGTACATTTATCAGCGCAAAATTTGCATATACGGTCCTCGTCCGGCGCACACAATCTGTGGCAACTCCAGAGCTTGTGACGAAAGTCATGAACAGCATATCGCGTGACCAGATTACGCAGTTCCTGTAGCGATTCCTCCCAGAACTGAGACCGTATCGACTGCCTGGCACTTGTCGCATCTTCTCGGAAAAGCGTGTCCTGAACTATTGAAGAGCAAAATTACAGGCAAAAATGCGGCTTCAAATCTTCTATAACTCGCAAACAATGATGCGTAGACCAGTACGCTTTTATGAAAGTTTGACTTATTGAGGTCTTCCAGCTGTCCGATTGTCTAGTCGTTAAAAAAGCATGATCTTTTAACAGTGAAGTCAACGCTCAGGTAGCAGAATCGGCTAACGTACTAAATGGGGGAGTCTTACCCGATCGTTAATGGAAAGTGGCTCTTCTGCTCGGAACTTGATCGCCTATGTATTGACCTTCTAAAGTTAATGCTAAGATGGCTGTCAAAGCAGAATTGCTGTAATATGTTCAGAGTGCCTTCGCATCCATCTGTATAGGACGATGTAGTCCGCATACAGCACTAAGCCTACGGTGGTGTGAAAATCCTCAATTTGTTCTAAGAGACAACTCAGGACGGTAGTGTGAGGAGCTAACGTTGTCTCCTTGAGGCTATCTGGTGGCCTGCTCAAACGGGTCATACCAGGGTTGGCTTGGAGCAATGCTGCCAGGAGTTCCAGTATTGGCTGACCAAACACCGCGACGACCAAGCTTTCATAATATAACGACTTTGGTCCGGCATCGAAGGCAAACTTCAGGCCTACGAATATTACGTGAAGGGTGGGTTCTGGGCCAGCGACAGGTTTATTTCTTGCAAGAGCTGCCTGCAGGCTGTTATTATCGCTTCCCCTGTCAAACCCCCGCTTTCCCGTTGTTCTAGAGAAATCGCACCCTGAACTTTAGGCATAAGGAAATCATGTGCGTGCGTGCTTTGGACAACAATCATAAGATGTAACGAGAGGCTGGATGATCATTTGGCGCGCCAAAAAGCAGCCAATTTCAAACCAGGCCGGAGAGCGACGCGTCGATGTTTGTGAAATACACAAAGCGGCTCCTTGATTGAAACACGTTTGAACAGCCTTATCTGCAAATCACTAGATGTTCACCCGACTTTAGAGGGAGCGAACACTTCAAACATTACGACTGCTAGCAGACAGATTTGTATGGAAGTTACAGTCATCACAATCGATCTAGTGAGGGACTAACTCATAGGCTTGTGCAAACATTTTACATGAGAAGTTCAATACATGATGCACGAATAAATCGAGGACCACGGAGTTTTCTTTCGGCTGCAATTTTTGCTGCTGTGGCCGTCAGTATGGAATGTACGGAGATATCCGTTGGGCTTGGAGTTAGTAGTGCATCCATAAAAAACTCATATGGATTTAGATGGACGCAAGGGCTCAGGCTTACGGATCATTGGGAGCGGCTGAACTGTGTCAATTTGGCTTTAAATATTATGCCAATTTTGCAAAGAAGATCATTCCTACTGACGAGTCCCACTTGTATCTCATATCAATGGAAGTACAGATAATCAAAAAACTCGTCAAGACAACTCTCATATTTAGGAAAACGCAAAACCCTCACGCTATTAAAAAATATCCGCTACATGTGCTGTATGTGAAAACTAGTGCGGCCTCTGGTCGAAAGGAAACATTGCACCCTATTTTTCAATTTTCACCAGTATTTATATGTAATAATAAATAATGGCTAGCATTATTACAGCATAATACTTGATTATTTTTGGCCAAATTTAGACGGTGTTGATGCAAGCGAACTCTGGTTTCAAAAGGATGGTGCCACAAGTCACTTTATATATATATATATATATATATATATATAATATCACGCTGACCTCTAATGACGCTGTGCGAATGAATATACACGCGCTGGCCTTTTTCCGTCATTATTCGCTGGCGTTATCTCAAATCAATCAGTCGTTGACTGCCCAGCCATGAACGACTGCCATTGTTCGCAGAGGCTGCAGCTGACTTAATTTTCCATCGGCAATACAGAATCGAAAGTCCCACAGGGCCCTTTGGTCCTCCCTTGCAAGACGGTGTGCAGGTATCCCAAGAGAGAGGCGTCGCTGAATGAGCCGACGTTTGTCCACGATGAGGCCAACGCACCTTCTGAGCTGTGTCGAATTATCGGCCAGCTATCAGTGAAGTAATGTATTATGGCGACGCTGTCTAAACCCAGCGGTCAGTAGCTCGAAACGGTTGCATGCATTGTTTAAAAACGCTTCACCTCGCAGTAAAGCGCCGATTTTTATAATTGATTAGTGAGATTTCGATTTGACATCTTTCAGTGATATTTTTTGTGATGTTTGGTTATAACTGAAACGCAAATTCTTATGTTTTTTTGTTTGCATTGGAATTCTGACGTGTAAACGTAGCTTCGTCTTTATTCTTAACTACGAATAAAACGAGAGTTCGTACGACGATAGCAGCGAAGAGAACTTGTAGCGTCTGGAGCTCTGCAGCGTGTTTTTTTGCCTTTGATAAACAACAAATATATTTTACATGTACATACAATGCGTTAAAGGTTCACTTTTGGTTAAATGTTTACTTTGTTCGAAAACCGAAAAACAATAAATAGGCATGCGTACTAATGGTGCTTGTTTTTGGAAGGACGAGCTAGCTTGACATCTTCCAAAAACGCGCAGCAAGAAAAGTTTTAGTAAAGAAAATAATACTAATTAGGTGAACTAGCATAGAGGTAATTCACCCGGATTTTAAGATGCAAAACCGCAGCAAGCAAAAGGTGTATGCTATTACTTATTCACGCGTATTTATATATTATTTTGCCCCAAAATTACACAATTACTGCTGCGAACTTAGCACGTTGTGTTCTAATTGATTATAGTTGTTTTTAAAAATGTGACCTTCTATACAGATTCCCTTCGTTTTATAAAAAAATAAACAAAGCACTTATTTCGTTTATAGATACTCTAGCGTTAACATGTTCTACCTGTAAAATTAGGATCTTGTGTGTTAAGGTGACAATGACGTACTTGTAGTATAAGCACATAGTTATTTTATTGAAACAGTGGGTTAAATAGACCCTGTAGTATTCTACATACTGTAGTATTGACTGAGACTGTAGTATTCTACATACTATTAGTTTTAAACGTTGCTTACCCAAACTTTACGCATAGTCTGTTTGCCTGGCAAATGGCCAAGTTTGCACGCATTATCTCAACCCACGCACGGTGTTGAGCGCAGTGTTTCAGCGCGTATTGCTACTGCAATTTACTACACAGACGCTACATCGACAATCCCTATATATATATATATATATATATATATATATATATATATATACCGTTGAAACTGCGCTCGACGACGATGTAGACGCATGGCACCCAACGAGTTCAGTCAGATCATTCGTACAAAAGAAAGAGACTATTCGAGACGCCACAGCAGCAGCAGCAGCAGCAGTTCCAGCGGCGTGCTTGGGTGGGTCTGTATTCCCAGGAAAAGTCTCCCAGGAAAAATGAGAAACGGTTGCTCCGACGCTGTGGTGTCCAACTTGGGCTGCGCATGATTACCATAGTGATGTTCGCCGCTGGTGCTTTTGCTTGCTGCTGCTACAGCCAGGCCGCGGTCATTAAGATCGCCAATCGGTCTTTCGCAGGCCAGGAATTTTACGCCGCCATTCGCTACCAAATTCATAATTAAGACTAATTGAGTGTCAAGTAAATATGCAAATATCTGTCTGTGCTTGCGAGTCTGTTTACCCAACTCACCACTTATTTGCCTATCGGCAGACAGAAACCAAACACTGCGATGATGATATCTCGCCGTCCAATTGTATTGTTGATCACTTAGCGTTCACGTCAGATGGATCCATCGATAGGCACGCGGGTCGACGATAGAACAGATGCCTGTCGGTCTTTTATGTAGTGTCTGGTTCCGTGCTGGCTTTATGCGGTCGTGCGGTTCCGAATCGGTTTGCGTATGCATGCGGGCAGCTGGAATTTCTGCATCCAGATGCACTGCGTTATGTCTCGGGTGCTAGTCTCACAGGTAACCTGCTGACGTTGTTTGCGTCATGACGACACCTCTTTCACCTGTCTCAACAAGAGGCCTGGCGTCTACATCTGGTGCTGTTGACGATTTTCTAACGTCATTGTCTAGTCAAAAATGTTCATGGTATGCTAGAGCACATTCTGTAAGCTTACAACATAACGAGGGTCACTGCCCTTGCTCAGTGGAGTTAACTAAGTTATCATCAAGTACTTAGTGCTTTGCCGGACAAAACGCCGATCTTGAGCGGTTCATGGAAGCCTCGTCATAAAGCATGCGCTCAAAACCCGTCGCTCATTGAAAGAATCGATTCTTATACGAGTCAAGCCTCGTTCATAAGCAGGACACATATCACTTCGAGTTTTTTAAGACGTGCTCACAGAGTGTAGTAAGAGAGCAAACTGTACCTTAGCTATTAGACGCAATAACTATTAAACGTTAAGTATTAGCCAGGTCAATCAGTTTAGGCTCAATATACCTGCTTGTGCGGTTTCTGTACGGGGTATTTTATGAAGAAGATTAAGCATATATATATATATATATATATATATATATATATATATATATATATATAAAGTAATCCTACTGATTGTTCGATCTTGACGGCGCATTGCCAAGAAGAGTTACATTTTTATGGTATTGGCATCGGTGCTCACCACCAGCGTATCGGTGTTGCTGCATCGCCGTAACATAATCCCGCAAGAGCAGCATTGATTGTGTAAAAACGGCACGCACAGAATTATAATTCGAAGTGACAAAAGCACGTCATAAATTACGGAGTAGGTTTGTTGATTAAAGTCCGCTTTTGATACTGCTCTGTACTTTAGATAGGGCCCCAGGACACGTATCCCAATCGCTAGCATTTTCCAGGCAAGCTCAATAATTCTTGACGACGCTGTATGTGAGTTTAAGCCCGTTATCCAGACCGTGGGTTATGCTCAAGGTAACGCGCTCAGCCCTCTGATTTTCTGTAGTTTACATTATGACGGCTACTCATCCGCTTGTAGAAGGCTTAAGTAATATATATAGTTTCCCGGAAGACTCTGTTCTTGTTTAGGTCAGAGAAAATTTCATAAATAAAATTCAAGCAGTAACATTTATTAACCGTGTGCAAATATTGCATACACATAGCTTGTCGTTGCATCGACTTTTAGCAATGATCTTTAGTATAAATTGACTTAATTATTCATTAAACTCGACAATTAAATGACACTTGGCGAAATCCCAAGGAGCTCCCGATTCTCCGCAGCGCGTCAGTTTCGCCAGGGACACCAACACTATTGGGCTGCCCAAAGTGCGAAATATGCAACATTTCTCAAATTTCTCTTTTTCTCCACCAATTAATTGACAATTAAAGCATACCATACCTGAATAGACTTATAATTGAGCAAATCCAAATTGTAAATAAACACGCGTGAATTTTGGACACTAACGCCACGCTCGCACGCACTGTCTTTACCTGCATATCAGAGATGCCGCCGATAACTTCTGCTGGCATCCTGTAGAGCACAGATATCCGCAACACAAAGTAGGTTTTCCAGGTTAATGACAAATGTATTACGGCCAATCAGTGTCACAACACTGGACAGTGTTGCATTTGCAAGGCTGGCCTGCTGTTCTATTCATTAAAACACTCTCATAGACCTGCTAAGTAAGTGACAAGTCTAGCTTACTTAGCAATGCGTAATCTTCTACGTAACGGTAACATCGTACTGCACTGAATACATTGATATCATATGTAAGGGCTTACAGTACGGTTGTCCTTGGCTTATATATATATATATATATATATATATATATGCGTGCAATAGGACCAACCCAGCGGAATATAACCTACGATAGAGTACTTAAACTACCGCATCCCCCAGTAGTTTGTTTCATTGTCTACGCAGACGATCTGGCACTGATCGTTACCGCCCGCGACAAGGATCTGCTCGAAGGAACAACCGACGGACCCTTGACATACACTTCCACACACTAGGTATCAGAATGGCTTCACATAAAAGCATTGTTTTTAAACGGCCGGAAGCGTCGCCCTCTTCCACGGAATCTCAATTTACACCTGAACGGTGACCCAGTAACGCCCACACCCATGGTCAAGTACTTAAACGTGATCCTAGATAGGGCTCTTACATGAACACCTCATGTTCACTATGTAGCAAAAAGGCAGCCACAGCCTTAGCAGAGCTGTGACAAATCGTCCCACGGACCAGAGGAGCAACCGACTCTCGACGCCGTCTCTTAGCATCAGTAAGAGACAGCATTATGTTATACGCCGCACCCTTATGGAGGCTCACGACTACCAGAACTACAATACGCCGCCTCCTCAACAAGACCCAAGACCTATGGCGCTCAACATAGCCCGAGCAAGTTGTACGCCCTCAATAGCAGCCATACAGATCCTAATCGGGAACATCCCCATGGACTTAAAAGTAAAAGAACTAGCATTAAAAAAACTCCGTAATTAACGGCCAGACGAAGGAAACACTAATTGGCAGGACAACCCTAAGCAAATGGAGCCAAGAATGGAAAGAAATGCTGCCGGGTCATTCTGGTTACTGCACAAAATCAACACTTCCTGGTCTCAAAAGTAGCCTCAAGTACGACTCGCTTACCCACCCACTCGCGCAACTGCTAACAACAACAGCTGCTACCAATACCTACACCGCATTCGTAAAATGGACTCCCCGCATGCCGCATATGCAACTGAGGAAAGACTGATGATGTAAGGCACTGCTATGAACGTTTTTTTTCGATACTGAGCAAGAGCTACTGTCCCGGAACCTACCACTGGACACCCCCCGACATGCCAAGCCCTTGTAGAGGCGCTTCTCAAAAATCTTAGATTATGGTAGGAAGATTAGCGAAAAGACAGCACTGCGGCCACCCCCCGACAAGGGGCAAAGAGGACGTCTGGATTTTTTCAGTGGGTTTGTGGGTCCCATACTACCGTGGAGTTAACAACGACGCCTGATGTGCATCATTTTACCGGTTAACCTCTATAATATGTCGAGCCCGGTGGCGTGGTGGCATGCGTCTGCGCCTCGTAATCAGAGGAGACACATAGGTGCGCGGGTTCGAAACCCACCGTTAAACATTTGTATTTATCGGGGTCCGTCTATAAAGCCATGCGATAAGCAGTTCCATGGACGTTAAATCTTGACTGAGAGTCAGCCCTGAAAGGATTTTTTTAACTTCTATAATATATATATATATATATATATATTTTTTTTTTTTTTTTTTAATTTGCCTTATAACGGGGTGTAAACAATTGTCACCCAGTGAACGTAGCGACAAACTACATCAACCCTGGCGTCGACCACCTGGACAAGTGCGTAGGTCCCCCGTGGCGAATCTAAGACACTTGCATATCTTAGTAATAACTCCCTCAGTCATTTTACCAAGGCCCCCTACGGCCTCATAAGCAAAAGGTCGAAGATCCATAGAGTCTCCCTGATACTTCCGACACTCATTTCTATCCGCCTGCGAAGCAGCATAATCAGCCTGGGTAGCGCCGTGAGTGGCCATTGCAGGTGCTAAAGAGTCAGTCACGGTAGCGTCCCAGACGAGAGGGTAATCTTATCAGGTCGACGGGAGTCGTCTGTATACAAACCAAAAACATCTAAGAGAGTTCCAACGGGAGCACTCGGTAGAGCATTGAGCCATGCACCAGCACCACTAGATGAAACTCGAAGCCGCATATATACAGGGTCATTCATATTGTTGTGCACGCATTTCGAGGTTTGATAGAACTCGGCAAGAAAATAAGTTTTCCCTATGGGGGAAAGACGTGGAAACGTCTTTTTTAGGAGAGAGAGAGTGAAGTTTATAAAAGTAGTTTTTCTGCCTTTTTTTTCCTACATAGTTGTGCAAAATCTCTGTTTGCGGGAGAACTCTGCACAACGGGAGACACTTCACTAGCTTGCGTAGCAAAAAGCTAATACCCGGATTAAGGAAAGTCATGAAAAGTCGATATTTTACGTTAACGCCTTTTCATGAAAAATCGTAAAATTTTTCTATTGCGACCAAAAATGTACGTCCGAAAGACCACTCTTACGCAGTAGCACATTTAATGCCCGTAATTTTCGTATCAAGGTGATGGTGCTGCGTTACGTAGTTGTCAAGTCACTAAGCTTTTTCGACAGTCATAGTTGTTATGTTTTACGTGCAAGTTTTCACGTTCAGAACCGTAAAAATTTGCCAAGACGTTTCCGCCCCCTCCTTCCACTAGGAAAATGTATTCTCTTGTTGAGTTCAAGCAAATCTCAAAATATGTACCTAACTTTATCATACGCCCTATGGAAATATGCATGCCTTCGCTTTCGATATGGCTATCGAAAAAGCTTAGTGACTTGACAACTACGTAACGCAGCACCATCACTTTGATACGAAAATGATGGGCATTAAATTTGCTATTGCGTGAGAGTGGTCTTTCGGACGTACATTTTTGGTCGCAATGGAAACATTTTACGAGTTTTCATGAAAAGGCGTTAACGTAAAATATCGAATTTTTATGACTTTCCTTAACCTGGGTATTAGCTTTTTGCTACGCAAGCTAGTGAAGTATCTTCCGTTGTGCAGAATTTTCCTTCGAACACGCCGGTGTAATCCGTTCCTTTATGCGTTTGGTTCTCCCGCAAACAGATATTTCGCACAATTATGTAGGAAAAAAAAGGCAGAAAAACTACTTTTATAAACTTCACTCTCTCTCCTAAACAAGACGTTTCCACGTCTTCCCTCCATAGGGAAAACTTATTTTCTTGCCAAGTTCTATCAAACCTCAAAATGCGTGCACAACAATATGAATGACCCTGTATATATATATATATATATATAGGGTCTACAAAACTTTTTTTTTGAATTTTATAATGATTCTTTACGTATAAACCGAAAAAAACTTTTATATATATATATATTTTTTTTTAATGTATATAGAGAGAATAGCGCGAAGGATTAATAAAACGGGTTTAGGGTGGCAGATAGGGGAAAAAGGTGTATATATCAAGACACCTGTGCTGCTGTTTGCTGATGATATGGTAGTGTTAGGGCGGGGCACTAGCGAAGTTCAACAAATGTTGAATGCATGTGGGGAAGCAGCGGAGGAACTAGACATGGTGTTTAATGAAAAAAAGAGCGCAATTTTAGTATTTAACGGATTTAGGGAGGAAAGAAAGCTTGTAGTACAGGGGAAGGAATTGGAGTATAAAAGTGAGTACAAGTATCTTGGGGTGACAATGACTACAGGGAGGAATTATCTAGAAAAAGAAGAGATATTACGGAGGAAGAAAGCTGAAAGAGGAAGAAATGCAGTAAGGTGTAAGGGCCTCTGGGGGTTTAACAAATATATAGTAACAAGGAATATATGGAAGGCCATGTATGTGCCAGGATTGACCTTTGCTTATGCCTCTCTGGTCCACAGCGCGGGGTTAGGAAAGAAGTTAAAAACAATACAAAGAGAAGTGATAAGATTTGCATTGGGTTGCCGTTTTAATTGCGCTAGGGAATTTCTTGAGGGCGAAGGAGGAATGTCAAAATTTATACAAAGGGAAGTACAAAGTAAGCTAAGATTTAGTGTTAGGATTAAAAGTGTCACAAATAAAAGATGGGTTAAACAGATGCAGCTAGTAAAGACGGCACTAAAGATGAAAACGAAGTGGGATTGCAGAGTAGAATTTGCAGCTAGGGAGATTGGGTACAATAGTCAGCAATGGGCCAGAGCGGGAATATCGGAGAAGATGGTGAAATTGAGGGTGAACAAGTCATATACAGGCAAAAAATTGGCGATGGGTTTCAGATCGAGTTTGGCAAGTATATATGGAAAGGAAAAGATGGAAAGGGGCGGGGTAGAATGGGTATACGATAATTCAAGAGCGAGCGGGCTATTGGCAGATGCCAGGGCAGAAATGTTGGATACAAGGATACAAAGGGCTAAATATATGGAGGGACAAAACACAGAATGTCGAGCATGTGGGCTAGGGAATGAGTCAAATGAGCATATTGTTAAAGAATGTACAGCCCAAAGGGGAAGCAGAGATATAGAGCTGTCGGATGCCCTAGCTCTAGGACCAAACGTTAGAAAGGACCTGGTCGATATTACAAAGAAGAGGCTGTTCCAATGGAAAGCAAATACTCAGTAGGTATGGAAGTGTACATTGATTATTCAGATGCATAGGTAACATATATGCTGCCGCTCTAAGCGCCCCTGATAAAAAAGGGTGACATGTGTATTTAGGTATGCATGTCAAGCGAATAATAAATCAATCAATCAATCATATATATATATATATATATATATATATATATATATATATTATGTTTTCTTCATAGTGGACACTAGTTGAGTCAGACAAAGCCTTTTGTTTTTCACGTTGAAAGAGGAGGTTTTGCGAAATCGTGATGCGCAAGCATCACTGGCAGCTAACAGCGACGAAGAGTATTTCAAGCGCGGCTGCCAGATTGGCTTGAAGGTGATCCGGTGCTTTCATTCGTTAAGTTTGATATCGTAGCATTGGGTAGATCAGCCGTATCCAACTTGCAAGTTGCATGAGTTGTCATCATCGTTGTTGTTGTTATTGTTGTTGTTACAATATAAGTATTATTAATATAAAATGAATAATTATTATTTAAGATAAATATTATTATTTATATAAAAATTAATATTACTAATATAAATAATATTAAACGCACAATTTTCAGGCATTACTGGGCTATACAGGATCTATCTGTTGTGTAATCGAACCCGCGAATCGTGGCATTCATTTTTTGTTGTTGTTGTTGTTTCTGTTGCTAGCGAAGATGTAGAGACTGTAGTTGTTGCTACTGCGTTGCTGCTGTTTATAGCAGATACAATTTTCTACTGTTGGTGGGTGCCTTATTCTTCATGCACGCCTCCGTGCTTTCTGTGCACCGAATCGTGCTTGTTATCTCGCGCGAACGTTTGGTGTTTTAGAGAGAAAATTATTTACGCTTTCGCACGTCGCGCGGCGGAGTGCAGAGCGCACATTTCCGTCCTGTTCGGATTAGTGCCAGGAAGGCAGGCGGCCAGGAAACACGCGAAGGTGCAGCGAGAAGCTGAGAAAGGGAAATCATGACAGCTACAGATTATTCTGAGGAAAGCTCTAATGCTACGACAACAACTGCTATCGGACTGCCGATCCATCCTCAGTATGCAACGAGTCTGGCCGACAACAGGTGAGCCAATGAAAACAGCAACAACAACAGCAGCAATAGTGAGGAACAACAGGAGAGGGCACTTTAAAGCTGTTTCGCTGTAGTATCTGAGCGATTATATATATATAAATATTTTTTTATATAAATATATTTATATATATATATATATATATATATATATATATATATATATATATATATAGATAGTCGATTTTGGCATTTCCTTCTCTCATCTGGCGTCCCCTAACCCTCTGTCGAGCTTTTGTGCGAACAACGTGTTGACAATAACAACAACATGTGGCTATTAATGCACGTCAGTACGACTCGCTGCAGGAATATTAACGTGTTTATAATTAACGTTGTAATGTAAGAGTTTATATGGGTACGTGTGGGAATGTCTGTGTGGGTGGACACGGATTCGCGCCATAGCAACGTCGTCGTCGCCGCTGTGGCCGGATCCGTTGTGTAGATACGTGTATCGTCAAGCACAGGCAGGCAGGAACGCCGTAGTACCTATGCTGTCGCGCGGGGTAGGAAGCTCAGATAGAGACAGATGGAGAGAGACACACAAACATGCGAATGAGTCTTAAGAAGTAGATTGAGATATACAGAAAGAATAGTAAAGACGGCAAGACAGCTAGAGGATATGTCGGCCGTTCGAGGCGACCCATGAAGGCCCGAGGCGGCAGGGGCTTAAGGCGGGAATAATATCTGCCCATCACTGGGCAATAGGGCTTGAAATCAGCTATCTATATATATATATATATTTTTTTTGGTTACAGTTCAGTGGCGGACGAATAATATGTATATTTTCTCTGTTTTACCTGGGTATCAAGGATCTAGTAGATTTCTTCAAAAGCCCACTGAACCTCTGGTACCTTGACGATGGCCTATTAGGAGAAAACGTTTATGGAGTAGCCGAGGACGTTCGACGGGTCCTCCTTAATTTCGGCGTGACATCTGGGTTAGAGTTAAATCCTGCCAAATGCGAGGTATGCCTCTTGGGCTCTACCCATGAGACTTCTCCTGATATACAGTTACTCCGATACCTCCTGCCCGGCAACCAGGTAAATGTCAAGGACGATCTGGAGCTCCTAGCAAGTTTGTTCCGAAAGGTTCACAGCAGCAATCAAGTGCTGGAGATTAAAACTGGAAATTTCCGCCGCTCACCTTCCTCTTCTAGGAGCCCATCGGAGACTCTTTATAATCAGGTCTTCTTTCTCTTCCTTAAGACTCATCCACCTTCTTCAGAGCTGACCTATCTAATCGAGCCGACAAGTTGCAAGCGCTCACCGAGTTGACACTGTCTACCCTCGAGGCCTTGTTTCTACATTTCTTCCCACTAGCGCACGTCAACAGGCATTACTGCTCGTCTCTAAAGGGGGCCTCGGGGGAATTTGAAAACGCTGGCCAGGCTTGCCATAGTCTCATCAATGCTAAGCGCAGAAAGCCCCCTTTTAGATACGGCAGGAGTCGGCCAGCTTCAGGAAAACCTGGAGACCCAGTGCGGAGGCAGGCCTGACAACGTACTATCCCAGCGTGACTGGAGTGCCCCTCTGCGCGCTGAGATAAAACGATGTCTCATTAATAAAGCCGCCGACGACACGACCAGAGCTTGCCTAAACGCCGTGTCCGCCAAGAATTCAGGCGCCTGGTTACACGCGCTTTCCAGTGCATCCATAGGTACCCTTCTTGACGACGAGACGATTCGCATAGCAGTAGGCCTACGACTAGGGACAACCTTGTTATCCCTCCTCAGTGTCAATGTGGTCACTTCGTCGACAAACTGGGACTTCACGGCGTATGGTGTATCATCAGCGCAGGCCGACGCCCTAGACTTACCGTTAATAATAAGACCTTCAGCAAAGCCCTTAGGTCATGCGGTCGTTTGTGCATTCTTGAACACCCAAGCCTTTGCGCGGAGCACAGCAGGCGTCTAGACGGGATCACACTTACAGAATTTGAGCGAGGCAAAGTGCTGGTTTGGGGTGCAACCGTGGCCGACTCTCTAGTACCTTCTATAATCGATGGCCGCGCATCCGATTATGCAGTCAACTTTGCGGGGCCAACAAGCTAAGAAAACGCTCATCAATCGAGTATCCCCACGACTTCTGCCCTCTCGCGTTTGAGTCCTTGGGTGCTCCTGGTGTTCAAACCGGGCACACTTCTGCAATGGTCTCGGCCAAGTCTACACGAAGCGGACACGTGATAGTCACAATACACACCCGCTAGACTCATTGGCTTAGCTAATCTTCCAAAATATGTGTCCCACATACATAATGTAATATACGGAATATATATATATTTCAGTCTCATTTTACTAACCTTGAGTATGCATTTAACATTGATTTTCATACATTGTCAGCTGCTTTCGACATGGGCCAACCAGGCAGACGCGTGATACTTCGTACACGCTTGAGAGCACAGTCGACAGATTCACTCTGTCAGCGGTACGGCTAGCCATATGTTGTGTGCCGTATGCTCTAATCCTGATAAATAATATGTAGACTTTTTTTGAACGATTAGCAACCACGAAGAGGGTTATGGTGAAATAAGCATCATATACGTATCAACTCGTATCTCCCAGCTGTTTCGTTATTTTGTCCTTAATTGTAGTTGATGTTTTTGTTGCACGAGAGCCGACCTGACCCCTGAGCACCGGCGGAAACCAATAACAGGCGCATAATCAACTAGTTATTAGCGATTGTGCTACGCACTCAGTGGCTAACGACAGTTTCGGGCGACAACTTCCAGAGCCATAGCTTTTCTTGTATTTAAGGGCAATACTATACGCGACGACGGTTGCGTCGCACACAGTTGCCACACTATGATAATCAGCACCAGCCTTTTGCTCGATAAAGATAGCTTAGCGCTAAAATGGCGAAAGTTGTTGCCGTTTGCTGGTCGACCGGGTTAGTAAGCTTTCATCCATTAAGGAAACTGTGAGCTTGGCACGCGCGTGGCGGATTGGAAGTGAAGGTAGCGGTGGGGGCCAGGTAGGCACTGGCAAAGTATGGCCTAGAATCATCGAATGATGACGGCCGTTGGGTGTTGAAGATCTTTGTCTTATTGACTACAGCACACGCTTGGCTGACGCAGCAATCAGGTGCAGACTGCATGAGGGAAAAGAAATGACGATAACGACGGCGACAATGACGAGAGGAAGCAAGCGCAAGATGACCAGGACACAAAATAAAGGCAAAGTGGTCTTCATGAAGCCTTGATGAGGTCTGCCTGACCATGACTCGGGCGGAACACAGTAGTAGTAGTAGTAGTGGAAGAAGAAGAAGAAGGAGAAGAAAAAAAGGAAAAGAGAAAGGAATCAGTACCGCGCACGGCAAATCCTCGGGATTGCTGTGCGATGGTGGTGTAGCTGCCATTGCTACCATTCGGGATGTTGCGACCCAGGCGTACAACAACAACTCCGTCGTCGTCAACAACAACAGCAACAACAACTCTTCAGTCCTAAGGTAAAGTACGGTTGGTAGTCGTGGCAAAGTGGCAGTACACGAGACGATCCCGATTGTGTGTTATAGTGAGGGAGACAAAATCGCCGTCTGAAAGTTTTGCTTGCATTCCCAGGCAGGCCACAGCCAATGACCAGCCAGAGGACCCCCCGTCACTGAGTGGGCAGGATGGGGTAAGTCGTAGGGTGGAAGCACAGTCTCTGGTATAAGGAAGTGGGGGGCAAAGGCGGGCGGGTGGTAGAGACATGGAAAGACATATAAGGGAAGTGTAGAGAATGAGCGAGTAAGGTGGGGGGGAGAGAGAGAGAGCACGGGGGAGAGAGAACGAGAGGACAACAACAACAACAACAACAACAACAACAACAACAACAACGACGACAACGACGACAATGGCGGGACAATGCTTTGTCATGGTGATCAGAATGGCCCTCAGATGCAGATGCTGGGCAGGCCGCCTGCCAGGCAGCCGATATCGTCGGTTGACATTACGGTGGGCCGCAAGGAGGCTGGCGACGGTCTCTAGACGACAAAGTTGAGGCATCTGCGTACATTATGCGCTTCGAAAGTAAGCCGATATGTTTTAAGTGCCTCTCCACACCCCCTCTGCGCACTCCTCTCTATTTCTCTAGCCTCCGTCTAGTTCTTCTCGTTCGTTTTTGCTTTCTTGCTTGGTCGCTGCTCAGGGCGAACACAAGCGGGACAGTCTTTCGTCTAGCGAGTTTGTCAAGTGAACGAAGGACACCGGTGGAATAGCGATGCTGACTACTAACCACTGCTACTATGCGATAGCTGCTGAACCAGGCCTGGCGGTAATTCAAACTGCGGACGGCTAGTCCACTGTACATTAGCGGCAGTTAGCTTGAAGGAGAGCCAACATCATCCCTCGTAGAGACTTCATTTGCGCAACTACTGCGCAAGCACACACACACACACATAGATATATATACTTGATTTCTAAAGAACGCCAGAGCGGCACGTACCGATTTTTTTATTCGTAGAGCTAATGCCCGTGTACGGTTTCTTCATGTCATGGCTGACTCTTAATCCACTTGGGAATCTACCTTGTCTAATTTGGACACCATGCAAACCATTGGAAACCATAGGTCTTGAACCCAGTCCTCTCGAACGCAAAGCAATGGCTTTGCCACTAAGCCATCTTGCTCGGACTTACTAAAGTAATTGTCGCAGAAAAAACGGTCAGTGCTAACCGTTGCTCACCGAGTTGCTTACGTAACTCAGCCATTAGAAAGATGTTCCTTGCACTCTATGTAGACGCCAGGAATGTTTTCAGTAGCCTCTAGTAGAGAACAACACTAGGCAAGTGAGTGAGCGAAATGTCCCTTCTTATCTAATTCAGGTCATCTGAGAATACCTGGAGCATTGAAGCGTTTTGAGACCCTTCAGACGAACCCTTCGTAAACTACATATGCGGCACGACTTCTGGGTGGAAGCTGGGGGCAGCTATTGCTTGTGACAGCGCAGTCTATGGAACTAGTGTGCTAACGTTGTCATCTACCGGGGTGTCGCCGCCTCAGTGCTATTGATTGATGATTGCCCTGTTATTGATCGACCTTTTCTTCGAATTGTCAAGCATTCTCCATACTCTCCGGACCTGGCTCCGTGCCGTCTGTTTGAAAACGTGCTTAGAGATAGTAGAGCGACAATGATGTTATATGCACCGTATACGAGTATTTTGGGTCTAAAGGTTCTAACTAAGAAGTACGTGGTCGCTACCTGCGCATTGCTTGTATTACATGTTACGAACACTTTTGATCCACCTGGTAGGTAAACGTATTTAGCCCTTCTCCAAAAATACAATTTTTTTAGATTAAAATATATGTTAAAGGCAACATTTTTAAGGAAACCGTTTGCCCTTTACTTCGACGAAAAATTATGGATTCTCTATGCTCTCCGTATCTTTTCTGTTTCGGCTCCGGCGCCCCTTGCGAGCGTTGGTAGCGCGCCCGCTTCGTCTCCAGCTCGTTATTTACTTTCTAGTCCCATTTGAGCTCGTCGTCCAGCATGGCGGCGACTCGATCCATCATCGCTGTGTCCGAAGAGGCTAGAGCAGCCGTTACCCATGTGTGATCCCATGCGTGCGTGAGACGTGATGGTGTCCACCTCACCGATCCCGCACGTGACACCTGTAGGGTTCGGGGCTGATGTACGTTTTTTTTATAATATTTATTAAATCAAGAGTGATGCAGCAGCATTTACTAGGTAGTTGTTTAAAAGCCAAGATTTAACGTCCATGGGACTGCTTTTCGCATTGCTTCATAAACGGACCCTATACATACAAATGTGCAGCGGTGGGGCTCAAACCCGCGCATCTATGTGTCTCCTCCGGTCGCAAGGCGCAGAAAAATGCACCCACCACGCCACCGGGCTCGACACTGGGTAGCTGCTTGATCTTAGTAAGTTTATTGTATTCTGATATTTGTAAATTTGGACAGTTGCCGCTTGAGGACACATCGTCGGAGACACCCTGGGGAACTGAATCTTTATGGAGAACCTAAGCCAAAACATGTACTTAAGTGCTTCTGCCTTAGAGGCGTCATCTATCGGGACTGTCTGATCTATGCTTAGAGCCGCCTTTGATCATTTGTATGTAAACTTAATGTCTGAGGACACAACTAGATCAATAATATGCGTCATCGTCCGATCAACCGAAGTTTTTTTTCCATCAGTGACAATTTTACTAATAGTCAATTGGCTAACAGTTCTAAAGTTGTTGTAATGATTGGTATGACTAGTTGTTTAATTCTAATTATCGTTGCTTTTATTATTGGCTTGACTAGTTACTGGACTAGAATAATTAGACATATTTTTCATCCGAATAATGAACAAAGTGATTTTCAGAATTACCTACAGTGGCAAATGAATTGTTGTGCTCAGTTATCTAAAAAAAAACTAAAAGTTCTAAAATTATTTACACTAAAATACACATTCTTGCACAGTTGACCATTAGTAAAATTACATTTTTCTTCGTATCCAACCGCGACTATGATGGAACATACTACGACTCTAATGTAAGTTTTATAAACAAAGCTGGCTAGATAATTTAGAATGCACTCAATCTCCGACCACACTTTTAGCAGTATGCCTAATTAAATTATTTAATGAATAACTAGAATGGCGAGTAACTAGATTATGGGAACAACGGTTAAAAACCTGTAAAATATTATCGATTGCCGCTCTATTTTTGCCCTTTCAACAAACGGGAAATGCAAATAAATATCTGGGTGAGCTGACATTGTGTAAAAAGCATGTGTTACTTATAAAGGCCCTCCGTGTGAAAGAATTAAGCCAATCAACGTTGACAAGGCAAATGTGTAGTTGGCTAGCCGGAAGACAAGTTGGGCTGCGTGCCGTTTGGAAACGTATGGTTCCTAGGCCAGATTTCGTCCTCTGTGTTGCTGTCACTTACAATGACTATAGCATTTTTTTCCGAAGCTTGTTCCGGCCAAGCGGCATAACGGCTGGGAACTCGGCCTTCTCAAACCAGAGCTAGCGGAGAGCTTCAATGGGCAGGGTTTAGCGGCATTGAAATCAGTACTTTTTGCTGCGTCATATATATATATATATATATATATATATATATATATATATATATATATATATATATATATATATATATATATATATATACTAGTAGTAGATTCCATAGAAACGCCAAAATCACAGCTGTGAAATCATTCTTGAATTTTGCACAATCGCTAGGAATGCAATAGTGCGCCTCATGTAAGGCTGCTCATGGGATCGGCCACATCGGAATAACCAACAGCGCCAGAATATCGTGCAATGTATCTAAGGATTGTAACCAACCTCGGTGGTGTAAGTAACCAAGTTATAGGTCGAACGGAGCCGTTGGCCGGCATATACGCTGAGTCGACAGTCCTCTGCGGCTTTTCGTCGCAGGCTTTAACGCCGGCGCTCGAGTTTTTGGCTTTTTGTCTACACACGTGTTGTTCTATATGTATGGGTAGCACGGTGTGGACGTTGGCACTAGAATGACTTATATTCAACGTCGCTAATTTATGATCGGCTATACGTAAACTAACTAGAGGCTTTCTCTGACCGACTTTCTGTGGACGACGTCTCTTCCCTTTATTCCTACCTCTCTCTCTGTCTTTCTCTCTCCGGCGTTTGCCTTCCCGGCTCGAGTCCCAGAGTCAAAGAGCCTGCCAATGCAAATGTTTATACCATAGACGTATACTAGTCGAAAAGCACGGAAAATGCTTACATATATACGCGTCTATCTACTATTCGCCTTACGTAGACTTGTACTTGAAATGGGAAATTGTGCTCCTAAAACCTTGCTCCACCTTGCGTAAACTGACCAAAACGTTGCGCTATATCACATGCATATAGTCTTGTTGAATGCGAGTCCAAAAACAGTCGTAACTGCAATCGTATTGTGCACAATAGTATGCTGCTTTTGCGTGTAGGCTTTGCGCTGCCTGATTACAGCCCCTACAGTCAAAGAACATATATGTACTCGTATATGTGTGGTGATTAAGATTAAAACTATAATATGTATATATATATATATATATATATATATATATATATATATATACGTGCTTATAATATTGTTATGTAATTAGATTTAAAAGTTAGGATTGTGAGATTCGAACTAATTGCATCATTTGTAGTAGAATCGTTTTCTTATCTCAAGGTAATAAGTATTAAATTAATTGTAATTTGGAGTAAATGATTGGCTTCCGCCGAACGTGTGATCACATGTTGTTTAATCCGAAATTAGTCTAGTTCAATAACTTCTCTTTAAAATAGATGTTGAATTTACACCTGAGCTGACGAGCCGACATGACCACTGCAGCGCCATCTATGAGGAAGAACTTGGCCAACCCAATTGCCGTTCTGCGCAGATGTGTGTCGTCTAAAAGTGTTCCAGTTCGAGGACACGGAAAGGTCTGTAACCAGGCTTCTGAATATGTGTTTATATGTATGTTTTATTACAAATCTTTAACAATATGTGTACGTCGACTGTGGGTACACAGCAATCTTGTTCCATAGTTTAGTGGCATAGAAATAGTCTTATAATTAAATGGTGTTTCTTTTTCTAGCAAGAAAACTATGCAGACTCTACGCACCTCATGTGTATAAACCTATGCACCCTTAATTGACTTAGGTTGTGTCTTATATCTGTAATGTTTTCTTTACCATCAATAATCACCAAAAGTAGGCTAGCGATAAATAATATATATATATATATATATATATATATATATATGTGTACTCACTCGCCTCAATATTTGATAAAACAGCAGCATTTCCATATAACACAATACTGCGACTGTGACAAAGTTTTGCTCGTGATAGAAGAAGGTTCGAGCGTATGAAGACCACAAAGCGTGTCATTTTCGGCGACGGCCTAGATCGTCGTTTGAGCGTTAATGAATTTTTCCGAGAAGGTCGGCGTTAGACGTTTAGCCAGGCTTGTCTGCATCGCATATTCATATGAAGGTACAGTAGCAGGCTCTAACGAGGAGGCTTTAATGCGGACGCGATACTTTGTGATCAGCACGCTGTCGTCGCCGGCCCTGTGGCTTGGCCATAACGAAACGGGGATATTTTTCGGCGCCGACTGAAAGATGCCTCCCAACCTGCTTGCGCGTGTGATCTATAGCCAAACAGATGCGGCCCGGTGAATGGCGCATCTGCTCACCATGCTGACCTTCGTTCTGCCCTTAAGTGAACCTCAATTCTGGCTTCATTTACCTATATACATATATATATACATATATATATACATATATATATATATATATATATATAATATATATATATATATATATATATATATATATATATATATATATATATATATATATATATATATATATATAGAAGTAAATAAGTTTGCATGCCTCGATTTTTTTCAGAATAAATATTCTAATTAGAAATTTACTCCATTGGAGCAGGTGTTACGTTAAAGCTCTAGCCTGTGGAAATTCAGAAAGCAATGATTCACAGGTGAAGGATCGAGGCGGCCCTCATCCTTTACTATAAGCCCCATTGTTTGGACTAGACTAGGGTGCTTATGAAGCGTACGTAAGTGGCTTTGGAGAAAGAAGGCTAGTGCCACAACAAAGTTGCAAAACCTTTTAAAAGGGTACTTGTTACCTATCCAATAATTGTACCGGCGTGTGACGATTCGAGTCAATCATCCACTTTTACGTGGCACCCTAACACATAACATTTTGTAACTATAGTTGCACAAGATTTAACTGCTCAAGCAGCTGCACAAGATCTTACAGATCATGAAGCTGCTAGCTTTCAGTTTACTCCGTAGACATTTGCGCAGACCAGAAGGGAATGCAGTGTATACCACTATAAATATAATCCATGTAAGGATGTATTTTCCCTTCAATTTAAGACGGATAAATTCTATAAAAACTACAAATTTGAGAGATCCCTGCATAGACGAATATTCACGTATATATATATATATATATATATATATATATTTATATATATATATATATATTATATATATATATATATATATATTTATATATATATATATATATATATATATATATATATATATATATGTGTGTGTTAGATATGCACACAGACTAAACAGGAAGTCCGCCAGCGAACGTACTAGCTTGTCGAGGAAGTTTGAATCAACACAATGAACGCAAAGCTTTCGACTGAAATTGCGAGTGGGAAGAAAGATAAAAAGTCTCTCGGTCGGGGAACGTAAGCGTGACCGTTGGGGGTCTTCTTAATTACTCCTCCTCCACTGCCTATCGACATCGTTTAGCAAAAGAAAGAGGCGAGACAAGGAAAGCCGCCTTAGTGATGACGATCCCAGGATGGGCGAGCCTGCGAAGCGATTCGTGTGAGTATACAAAGGCCCTAGGCCACGCTACTAAAAACCATCCATAATTCTATAAAAATGTTTCGATCGGCTTGATCAGTTATGTATACATATATATACGTATATGTTTTTCATTTTTCAGCAAAGGTACTTTTCAAACGCTGCTTGCAAAGGCAATATAAACCTGTTTTCGTGTAAACTGTAACTGCTTACTTATTTTGTTTCAGATCTAACTTAACATGCGTCTGTAAATTGTATGAAGTAATATTATTTAAAAAAAGTATGCATTGTACCGGGATCGAGCCCACGACTTATTGTGTCAAGGTCGCCATCTCCTCCACGTCGTCTTGTTGATATTTAGGATTATTTGTATGCCGTTTTAAGCTTGCGTAGTTTGTCACTCACTAATATGTTCACCTGGGCTAGGTACAATGTAAATCGTAATATTATTCATTAAGACAATTTGGTTCAAGTGGCAGCTGATCGAAACGACATCTACGCTAGCCGCCCCTGAACGTCGGCCTGAATGCTCCACATCAAACACATTTACATGACAGTTTGAAATGAAAGATATTCTGTGTCTGATGTTTCTAATTAATGCAATAAAAATATATTAATGCAACTGCCATATGCCACGGAAAGTAGATCCACGAGAAGTGCCCTAATAATTGCATTATTCTTTGCCGTATAACTAGACGCCAGTTTTGTTACCGAAGGGTGATTTTGCTAGTTTGCAAGACACCGTCGATTTATCTCAGTTTCAGAACATGCATGTACTATATTTATCATATTTGGAAACCTGGATATTTTCAGTGTCCATCACCTCTGGTCTAGTCTTGCATGTGGCAATCGCCACGTATATACCAGATACATAGTTCATCAGGCTATCATTCATCAGGCCTGCTCTGTTCGAATACGAATTTCCACGAGGAGTACACTTTGTGCGTCTGTTGACTGTGCTCTCAGCTGTGTACGAGGTATCATGCGTTTGCCGATTTGACCCTTACGAAAATATCGCTGCCTCTCTCGAATGACATGCCGAGTACAGCTGACAACAATATGTGTATCAATGTTATATGCATACTTCGTATGAATGAAATAAATGTGCTGATGATGATATCTACCGTATTCACCACTTAAACTTAAAAACCTATTTGCATTCACATATGTCTAAGATGTCGATTATTCGCATATATAAGATCAACGACCGGTAAGTTAAAAATCAGGAAATGATGGTTATCGCGTAGCTGTGTTGTAGGTAGTTCTGTTAAATAATAATTGCTCAGAAAATGTGCCCTGTTCAACTAGTTCAATACAGCAAGCCACCGTGGCGACATCACGTGTACAAGCTAGTTATACTGAGTTTTTTCAAACACTATCGTACTCAAGCAACATGACTCCCATTGACAAACCGTCGATCCTACCGCATGCGACTAGAACTCGCACCGCGGAATCTCTTCCACAGGCCGAACCCGACGATCTCACCAATGCCAATACGACGCAGATTCCACATATCGCGCAGCCTAACTGCAACATAGCTTAACTTTGACACAGCCCAACGTCCTGGCGACGCAGCTGAACGACTAATGAACGCAAGTGTTACCCTCTAAGCTCTCAAGCATGTCCAGCTTTTTATCGACGCAGCCTCACACTACCAATTTACGACGAGCCCAGCACTGCAGTCGATCGATCGAGAGAGCAAAAATCAAGTAGAAACACAGCGCACAACACACAACTATACGCACGATCTTAGTTTAGTGCTTGCTACAGGTGAAAGCAGGGCAGGCCACTCGTTACGATGCAAATTGAAGCGTTGCCTCTCCGTTTGATCCGTCGTACTAATGAAAAGATTTGACCAGACCCTATAACGTCCTTTTGGACATTTGCCGGTGCATATCCTAGGACTCACAAACTGCTCTATGGCTAGAGAGCGCTACCACAATTGAATTTTCCACTTACACGGATGTCCTCCGATGACCATGATAGGCCGGTATGGCGGCGGTTAAAGGGCGGCGATTCTCGGAAGACCAAAATATATTCGAGCCAGAGTTACGGTGTTATCTCCATCCCGAAAGCAGCCTAAACATCAACAACCTCCACGAAATAATGACAAAACAACCAATACGGCAGGACAAACTCACACAAAACATTCCGACTGTGCAAGAGGCAAACTACGACGAGGCCATTACGGCAATAGTTTCAGATTTCGCTGACATGATCCCGCTAGGACGCAAAACCTTCTGCTGCACACAAAATCACCCAGCAAATAGATACGGTAACACAAACAGTGCGTCAGTACGCTTTCACTATTATTGACGCTTTAACGCTGAAGAAATCTGACGGTTGAAACAGGACGACACTATCTAGCCATCCGGCAACGGGACAAGTGTCGCATCCGATTGTCCTTGGCAAAAAGAAGCCGGGCAAATACAGGTTTTGGATCAACTACCGATATCTTAACAAATAGCACTAAACGATACTAATATTTGCTACCTTGAATAGGCGACGCCCTATACTTCATCGACTGAGCCCTTCTGTCACTCAACTAACTATTAACATATTCACATGGTAAAAAATACACTGCCTAGCAGTTAGGGCACTTAAATCAAAAGTCATTATTCCTATCTGCCAGTGAAATTGTCGTCCTTGGGCAATACGATGCTATGTAATAATATGCTGGGTCGAATTTTACTCTCTCATGTTCAGCTTACCTGGTGTTACACCTGATCCATTATTTTTATGTATACATTATATTTCAAAGCCTTATAAGACCTTAAACTTAATGACACCATTGCTAGCAGAGCGTTACAGTATTTGATATGGAATTATTCTCTTCGAATGCACCTATCAGACACTCCTTAACAGAGTGCAAATTAAGCAGAACAATGCAATTGGTTATATCTTAGAACCTGGATAGGATGATAATATTGATGAAACTCTCATATGATTAGGCTACAAAATACCACAAATATAAACAGATATTAGTATTTTAGCGTTTAGCAATTTTAGTATTCTAGCGTTTAGCAATTTTATACCTCTGTATGTATCTTTCTACTTTAACCCTTATCTAAAAACATGTCTTTTAGAATTAAAGTAACTAAGTATGACTACTTAATAAAGTCCGACATAGCTTTAGCGCATTAATAGAATTATTTGCTGAGTTTGAAATTCCACATCGCTGGAGATTTGAACAAGTCGAGGCCGCTGTTTCATAAACAAGCTAATACCCTATGATAATCAGAATGATGATTGCTATTACTGTTTTGCTCACTGTGCGCGGTGTCATCGAATTAGCGTTATTTTTCCACAAAAATTTGGACAAAGCACACGATTGCTAACTAAAAGTTTTATTAAGATTGTTATAAGCATTCGATTATATAAGTATGCGATCATTAGATATTTATCTATTTGTATGTGTATGTATATACATATATGTATGTATGTGTATTTATTTTTAATTATTTATATAATTTATATACCACACTATATATCAAATATGTTTTTATAGACACGGATGTAGGCAAGTGGCGCTTGCCGCACAGGTGCATAAAATAAATAGTTAACAAAGCAGCGATGTAACCATAAATAAGAATGACAACAAAGTTAACTATGTCTTCGTTGTAGTTCAAAATCATGCGATGGTCGGGAGGGTGGTGAAGGTGCTGATAGATACATTCCGTACACGATGTAGCAATCGGGTGAAAAAAGATGCCGAGGGGCTGAACTCAAATTTAACCAGCTGGTTGTGGAGGGGCCATCCGTTAGAGAGGGACCACACTCTTACGCTAGGGAGGAGGGACTAATTGCTTAACTGTGTCAATGTGTGAGTGGTAAGCGATTGTCAATAATTGAAGAACATTTCCTCTGCAGTTCGCTCGATTTCAGTTTTCATTCGGTGTTTTGCTGCTTCAGTTGCGCGCCCTTGAGTTGTGCCAAGTTGAGCAAGAATGTAATTGATGGCTCAGCATTCCGCAGAGTGCCGTCATTGGAGCAAGTTCAAAAACCATTCACCAATCGAATATCTCTGCACCCAGGCCCCTTTTTCTTGCCCGCGTGCACAAAATCAAGCAAATTGTACTACACTCGTGGCGTGCTGTCCGTGACCGAACGTAGCGCAAGAGCCGTAATTCAACCGGGCAGGTCATTATTAAAAAGACAAGTAGACAGTGGGACGTAATCTTGCACTTGTATGACAGTGCAATACTAGGACGGAATAGCAACACTGCATTGTACTAAATAGCAGCATTGCTATCACGCTAGCTACAATGCTGCTCATTTTGCTTAGTTCTGCTATACACAAATATCACGCCCACACGATTTCAAGCGGCGTGAAGATGACGCAACCTGACCACGTTTGTTTTTGAGGCCTTGAAGCACCGCTAGAATATGCTTTAAACTAACTAAATATTGTGCGTAAAGAATATCTGTGTTTGGTCAATATTCGGCGAAATTCGGCCAGAGTTGTGTGATAGGCGAATGATAGAGTGGCAGCGTTTCGCTAGCGACTACAATCAGGCGGTTCAGCGCGGCAATGCGGCAGCAATTATGAGCACAATGAGGGGCTGCCTCGAGGACAATCTCGACTGGTAGAACTCCTCACAAGCCCAAGTGTAGTTAGTTGTTCACATTTTCCTATAACCATAACATTAAATAATAAATTAAGAACTCATCATCTATATATATATATATATATATATATATATTCGCTCAGTTAAAATAAAAACAAATGCATTCGGTAAAGTGGGGAATACATACCATGTCGCAAATATTCCAGTCCCTTAATCCTGAACATCTTTAACAGGGATGTCCTGCAGGAGCCCAGTGTGTTCGTTTCTTGAATTTAACCTGTAAGGGCGCGCGGTTTTAGTCCTGTCTGCTCTAGCCACATCAACCGTTAATACTGTCATGCCGCTATTCGGGTTGTTTGCCTTCAATTAGCATATTTCGGTCTTTGTGAGATTTATTACATGGCTAAGCATTTTTATTTTTATATTAGAGAAAAGGCATGCCTTCATGCGCACCCAACCGATCTTATTGGTGATTAGAATGGACCTAGACAGTGGCAATTTAGGGTCATGTGTAATGCCCACTAAAACTCCTTTCAGTTTTATAGCCCAGTCATGTCCGCTACACCACTTCTGGTGATACCTCTAGTGGGTAAATATTTGTCTGTGGCCCGATTGATGTGGTTTGCCGAATGTCTTTGCATCCGAAAATCCACTTTGCACGTTGAGAAGCCCTTGTGAAAACATTAGTTATATGTTCGGAGTACCTTAATTTGTTGCTTGCGTGAGCTTTGAAGTCTTTTACAACTCGAAGTTTCCACAACTCCTCACCCCCGATGTTGAAGGGATGTCTTGCATTTCCCATTTCCGAAACTCAGGACGCCACATTTACGGATGGACAGGTTTAAATCAAGCGCGTCCGCCCAGGCCTTGAAAGCGTCCAACGTCGTACTGTAACTGTTTCACATCATCAGCGTATACTTGAGGTTCAACTACACATGGGATAATATGTTTCAGTAAATAGAATATTGATTAGTGGCCCGAGAATCGTTCCTTGTAGGCAGACGGATGACACTCGACCAACCGTACAATACTGTCCAATAACGCGCACCCGGAAAGTTCTGTCCTGAGGAAACGCAGTGAGTTAGTTTAGTATGCGTTCTCCAATTCTGAAGTGTCGAACAATAACTTGAAATAAAAATAGACAACGTCGAAACAATACGAGTCGTTGCACATTTTTACCCGATTATGTTGGGTTTCCCGGAGCTGCAGCGTCATGCTTAAACCTTCGAGATAGCCTAAACTGGGCTTCCGGTAATAGACCTCGGTCGTTCGCGTTTGCATATACGGCCGTCGCAATGACGATTTTGATAAGTTTGCTGGTAAAGTCAGGTTTCCGACAGCTCAGGGACGGCCTGTTTAAAAGAGTGCTTTGAACAAATAAGTGGCAAGTGGCTTCAAGCCCTTCCCTCGCCGCAGCTGGGAACGATGCTGGACAACGACACACTCCGCATCGTTTCCGGCTTGCGGCTGGGGGGAGGTCGTTTGCGCACCCCATCCATGCAACCTATGCAGAGCACCAGTAAGCGCCACGGGTAAACACGCCTTGTCGTGTCGCTATAGCGTTGGGCGCCACTCACGTCATTTCGCCATCAACGATGTTATCATTTGCGCTCTTCACTCGGCCCACATTCCAGCAGTGAAGGAGCCTGTCAGTCTTAGTCGGAATAGCCAGCTGAGGCCAGACGGAAAAACTCTTACCCCCTGGGCTCGTGGTCGTCTCCTCGTGTGGGATGTTACAGTGTCATGTACGCTGGCTAAAAGCTACGTTCAAAACACGAGCCGTGAGGTGGATGCAGGCGCCCGGCTCGCAGAGAACCGAAAAGTGACGAAATACCAGGAACTAGCGTTGCAATTTATAGTTCAGCCGATCGCCATAGAGACCTTTGGACGGATCGGACCGGAGTCTATCAATTTATTAAGGAACTGGGCCGGAAAGTCATCGCTGCAACTTAGGACCCCCGGGCTAGCTAATACCTGTTGCAGCGCATATCGATCGAGGTTCAGCGCAGCAACGCTGCGGCCGTGGAAGGGTCTCTTTTGTCAGCCGCAGGGCCTCCGGAGATCCCGTAGAAACTGATTTTATTCCCCATAATTGTATGCTTATGACAATAAATCCAAGAGTTGTTTAAAAACTTTTAAAAAACGAAAAAAGTTTGCTGGTCATCACCGTTAGCGACACGGGACGCCTGTTTGCTGCATCGGCCATATTGTTCCATCTGGCTTATGCGGAACCGGCTGTAGCATGCGCTTCGTTTAGTCCTCGTCATTCGAATAAGTGTTATTAGATAAATCTCGAAGAATCTCTGCCTTCTTTTTTTCTGCCTAAATGACAATGGTTAAGGGGTTATGTACGAGACCCTCAATAGAGATGCAGGGTATTCATCTAGTAAGATGCTTAAGCAGTGTAGTATGTCGGCGCCATCTTTTTTTCACTAAATAATTAGCAGAAGGTCGTTTCAGTGCCTGGGCAGTTCACGCCATCTTTTAACACCAAGATGTACATACTCAATTTTTTGAAGGGCCTTCCATACACGTTTGCACTTCTTTTAATGTTTGATTAAACTCGGCAAGAAAGCAATTATTCCCAATACTTAATCTGCCTTTTTCTTCTACATGATTGTGCAAAATCTACGTTTCCGGTAGAACCATACCGGAAATAAATCATACCGGCGTGTTCGGCGGAAAAATCTGCGTAATCCGAATGACTGAGACCCGTCATAGCCAGATTAAGGAAAGTCATAAAAAGTTGATATGTTGTTATGGCGTACGTTGAAGCTTTCGCGTGCAGAACTGTGCAATTTTGCCATTACGACAAAACATTGCACCTTAATTACGATTCTCAATACCACATTTGTCAATTCGCAATAGCAAATTTAATGACAAATTGCAATAGCAAATTCAATGCCCATCATTTTCGTGCCAAAGTGATAGTGCTGCGTTACGTAGTTGCTGACTAACTAAGCTTATCTGTAGCAGAATTCATAATTATTCAGATTATGCAGAATGTTCCGTCGAACACGCCGGTATAATCGGTTCCTTCATGCATTGACTAGTTCTACCGCAAACGTTTTACACAACTACGTTGGAGACAAAAGCAGAACACCTTCTTTTATAACTTTCACCTTCACTCATAAAAAAGACGTTTCCGCCCTTCCTTCCATTAGGAAAAAATATTTTTGTGCTGAGTTTTACCAAACTTAAAATAAGTACATACGGTTATGGAAAATCTTATATATATACATATTCTTCTCGAACTCTTGCTAATGTTGCTGTTCAGTTCCGCCAATACTGCGACAAGTTTTCCTAATAGCAGTTTTCCTTTGTCGAGGGATTTCTGCCTACAGATCTATTACACCTCTTATATAACGTGTGACGTCGTAGTGGTCGTCGCTAATGCGCCGTCGGAAAGTTTGCATGATGCTCTGCTTCAACGTACACAGATATACGCAAACACGTATCGCACGGCAAATGAACTATCACGATGAGGTAACTTTCCAGCCTGTAGAGCACTTTCCTCATGAATAAAGCGAAGGAATTGGCGTTTTGCAACGCAAACTGAAAAACTAGTGCGCTTCACGCCCGTCCCTACACACAAATTGACTAGACAAAGAGAAGAAAAACAAAAAGAAGGAAAAATGAGGAAGCAGAGGAAGAGAAATCGTGGCGTAAGACTGCTCAGAACGGTTTTTTTGCGAATACGAAGCTGTGGCAGCATAAGCCACCTGCTCGTCGCCCATTGGCGCCGACTTGGCCGGGCTAGATCGACTAAGCCAACTTTTTGGTTAAAACTTTCACCTGCCGCGTATTTGGCGTACTGCGACGGCTGTATTGATTTTTCCTTTTGGCTGCTTAGTCAGTGCATTACGAAGTGATACCTGTACGGTAAAAATATATTTATATATATATATATATATATATATATATATATATATATGTATAAAACATATTGTGATGATCTATTAATCATTTACAATACGTTTGCACACTCGGCAGTGCTCGCCTTAATAAAAATGGTGGTAAAAAGGTGTCACGTGAAGTTAAGAGTCAGTTGTCCGTGTCCTTGCTTGATGGTAGCCCCCGCTCTTATGGACCCGGTGCGAGCGGCATATCCTCAAGGTTCCTTGCAAAGTAAAAACGGTGAGATCCAAAGAAGATTCCTCTTTGTGACGCCGAGCCCCAAGAGCGTCCTCGCAGATTTGGAGTCCAATACACCACTCATAGAGATAGTGATGGATCCGGTTTTTGCGGGTCGGGGAGCGCCGCTCTTAGGAACTCGACGTCATATTTAGTGATCTTGTCCTGCCGTGCTTCTGCCAGGTCCCGGTTCGGGCCGCAAACCTCGGCATCTAAAACCCAGACCTCGGTAGGTGTTGTGATTACGAGGTCGGGCTTTAGACCCGGTGCGCCCGGTCGACGGTATACTCGCGCACGAACTACCTCATGACCCCTTTCGTGGAGAAGACGCGCCACGCGATCACAGACGTCGTCATGTCTCTTTATGGTTTGTTTGTGTGTTGTATCGCACATCTGAGTGACATAAGCCAATATATATATATATATATATATATATATATATATATATATATATATATATATATATATATATATGTATATATATATATATATAATTTTTTTTCTAACTAATTTGTAGGTAGGCTGAAAGAGAGAGGGGTGATGCTAATAGACAAGCGCTAAATAATTTATGTTGCCAACTATTAGTTGATAGTTATTTTTTAAATATATTTTATATGTCTTTTGCGGCCAGTATGTGCAATTAGCAGCAATGTGTATATGCATGTGTACGCAAGCGCTAGGTTCTTCTACCTTTGAGAGAAAGTCGAGTCAAAATACGTGTCGTCGTGAGGTATGGACCTGGAAACGTTTGTGCAACAAGGTTCGACAACGAGTCCTATCCGCACACATGGTTATCAGCCTAAAGTTCGATGTGTCTACCTTTATGTTTGCGCATGAGCAAGCAGTATAGAGTCGAGACGAGTCCGCGTCTCGATTTCTGTTTGTTTCAATTCCCAAATAAAACACTCTGTTTCTTTCTATCTCCTTATGTCCGTTTGTCTGTCTGTATGCTTTGCATGCACAACAATGCCCTGTCAACAGTAGGAGTAAGTCCAATGAAAACAGAACCAGGGGAAGGAGGAGACAGTTTGATATAGTCGGAGGCAAAAGCACTACTGTGGCTACTACTCTATGCAGCGCTAGCAGCGGGTCGTTTGATACGGAAGGACAGCATGAAGTGGGGCGGACATCTCAGTTGTCCAACTGTCAGCTGTAGAAGCAAGTGAGCAGATAGCAAACCGCATAGAAAAAAATAATAGTAGAGAGGAAACAAAGATACAGCAGGGGAAAAATCCATAAAAAAAATGGTCCAGGAAGTAGCAGAAGGAGAAGAAGACGAAGAAAAGGGGTCAATTCGAACCCCTCGACCAGAAGGGTAGATCTCGGAGTCCAAAGTAATCTAGGTTACACGAGACAAATCACACACCGGCAAGTAAACACACATACATACATACATACGTGAATAGTCACATGCTCATAGCTGCATGCTGGGTGACTTCCGCCGCCTATCCTGCCCTACTTGACGCCGATGAAATGCCGACGACCACGGGATACTGGCCTTTCTGGTGTCTACAATATCGTCAAGGGCCGCCGGTAGTCAGTAACAAAGATGAGCTATATCTCTGCAAAGTCTGCTGCTTCTATACGAATAGCGAAATATAGAAATAAACGTCGAGATTGTGGGAGAAAATGTGGCAGAGCGAGAGAGAGAGCAGCACGCAGACATCTTTGTTCTAGCGGAGCAGGTGGCAGATGCGGGTGCCCAAAATGCAGTCCTGCTTCGCCGGTCCCCTGGTCTGCCCGCATTGTCCTACGCTTGCTGTATGACGACGAGACGGCGCACAGGTGCTCAAGCCTGTAGCGCGCGAGCGTGCGTGCTCCGTCGTAGAACGCGTTGTTTGATTGTGGCGAAGTGCGTTGGAGGTAGTCGGTTCGCTCTGCACCAACACCAGAAACAGAACCGCCATTATACGAGTAGTGCTTGCTCCCTGGCACCACCCTGCTAGCTTCCTTCGCCTTGACTACGCTTGCTGCTGCTGCGGCTACGGTTGTCGTGGTAGCATGGCTGCTCGATACTGGCTTCATTCATGCGATAAAGAACTAACTGTGAGTCTGTATGTTTGGGAGGCGACGGGAAACCGGAGAATCAGAGCATCGTCTGTATACGGCTTGGCCGGCCGGCTCGCTGGCCGTATTTCATTAAAATGATTTGTGACTACGATGCTGGTTCTCTCTCTCTCTCTCTTTCTATCTATCTCTCTCGGATTTTGCCCGCGGTTCTTTCTGTTTGCCTCTGACTGCTGACGTCCCGCAAAAACACTGTCCTGCCGTTGTTTCCCGACCTGCTGCTGTCATCGCCGACCTGCTACGCCGCCGTCCAAAAATGGATCGACCCACAAGGACGAAGAAGAATGCGCAGAAGCGGCGGCGGCTGCAAGTTGGCATTTGTTTCCATTGTTGTGTGTGTGACTCTTCTTCCTTTACGAAGAAGTCTTCCTTTTCGTAACGTTCTCGGGTCTTTCTCGCGCCGTCTCTTTTCCCTCAGCCGGGTTCCACTCTATCCTATCCCCACGTCCTATTGTCTCATATGTCCCCGCTCTGCTGTAACGCACTCTATTTTGATGTAATCCTTTGCCATTTCGTTACACCACCTCCTTTCGTCTCTCCTTTGCGGTCTCTTTTTGCATCTCTGTTTTCTCTCTCTCTCCCGCTCTCTTGTACGTTTTCGTTTTCTTTCGTCCTCCTATACCGTGTCCCGCTTGCGTTTCAATGAAATAGTGCAACATAATTAATTTATACGGGCAGCAAGACCGCAGACGGATACAACAGAAAGAGACCGACGAATGATGACTGCGCATTATTTGGGTACCGTCCAAAGATTTTAGCGCAAATGGTGCGCTTCTCTTTCTTTCCTTGTCCTGCAGAAGGGTGACTGCCCGCAGCGAAACCAACCAGGGCAGATTAAGAAGGCTCTCCCGATGTCCACGCCAGCTTCTTCTGACAGCGATGACAGACGGGATACAAAGCTCGAGTTGTTTAACACGGGGCTGCAGGCACAGCGAATAAATGAATGCGAACGAACTGTATTACCGTAACCAGTAATTATGATCATCATCTATATTAATAGTGCATGTCATTTATACGACTACCATTGCCATTCTGTTTAGCGGTACGGAAATGCACAGATATTGAGGTTCCCTTGCTCCCCGTACGGAACGGATAATGCTTTCCAAGTCGGCAAAGAAACATAACGTTTAGCGTAACTGCAAAATGCTTGGTAGTTTTTCCATCTCTGTCTGAGAAAATAAAATATCACACATATATATATATATATATATATATATATATATATTGTTGCTCGGTGGACGCCCTCAGCAATGTGAGCACACACATTTTATGCCGACAACTTAGCAGTTCTTGCAAAGACACGAAATCACCTGGAGTCTTATCCTAGAAAGAAAAAGCCCCAGATTGGTGTCAAGAAAACTGCATCGCCAAAACAAAAGTATGAGTTGGAGGTGGATCGTACAGCGTAGACGATCGACGCATTATAATAGATGTTGTAAATATAAAACTCATTAATCACTTCTGCTATCTAGGGATTACAGTGACACCTCGGCTGTTTTTAAGCAGGCATATAGGAAAAATGCGTTGTAAGGCCACCGTGGTCATGATTCTAGTAGAAGACGTAACTGACTAAAAAAGCATTAATTTTTAAAAAAATATAAATTGTACATACTGTAAGATATTGCCTTTAAACAATCGCCTCTAATTTGAAAATGTCGGGTCTCAAGAATAAACATGTATGAAGAGAATCTTACTTTGTAAAGCGCACGCTGGGCTTGCCATTTAGCGAACCGGCTTGCAGTAAAATGTTGCCACGAACGCACGTAAGTAGAAGATTTAGTACTAGATGAAAACACAGCTTAGTGCACAAACCTTAGAAACCTATAGAGAATGTACCGCAACATGTATATATATATATATATATATATATATACACATACAAATACCGATTGCTTTTATTCATGTTTCCGTGTATTTCGTGTGTTGTATATATATATATATATATATATATATATATAGGAACCTAAGACTGGGAAGTCTCTTATATAACAAACCTTATAGAGACATCTAAAGATAATGCTCCTTAAAAATAATGAATTCGGGTGTTTGGGAAACAGATTCGCTCAATTTGTCTCTATGTTTATAACTTTATAATACTGATCCGATAATCTCACCACTAAAATGGGGCCTAGCTCGAGACTACACTTTCAACGCCAGACTGCTTCGCAAAGGAGCCGTTATTTTCTGCAGCCCCTCGTAATGGCCTGTTACAGTTCTAAAGCGTAGTGATCTTCTCTAGATATTTATGTAAAGTGCTTTTATGCACGCTTTGTTTAGTCTACAACTCTAAACAATGCGATAGTGCCGGCCTTCACCTGCCAGACAACATACTAAATATACGTTCTGTGGTCCTGCAAAAAGATCGGAACCTACTAAGCTCTTTATATTGGAAAAACCCTGACAGCTGCGGGCAATGAGCAAGCCTATTTCGGCAAAGCTGTTTTAAGCAACGGCTACACACTCGATCTCGCTAAAGCTCTTTACTCTTAGCCAAAGTCGATATCTGTCAGAGCTTATTTATCCAGTACGCATCAGAATATAATTACGTTGTATAGATACTAGGTTCCAAAGCACTCAAACTAACTCTTCGTTTTCTTACCATGTGCAGTGTTACGAAGCAATCGCGCATGAGCACGTATGTTCTTGTAAAGTTAATTTGCTTTGGTTTGTCCTGATTACAAATAGAGAGAGAGAGAGAGAAGCGCATACAAATTTTACACTAGCTTTGTCATCATCATCTGTTGCGCGAGTTGATTTTCGAAGTGACGGCGGTGATGCTACTGTGGGTCGTAATGATGGCGAGTTACGAGGGTCGTACGCTGCAGTTACAATATACTATACCAGCAATTGGGCCAGATTCAATCAGGGATAAAACAAGGCGTGGAACGCCCCCGGGTGCCTTACCTGTATTGCTCACTAACGCTCGCGCACTCCCTCGTCTGTCATCACCGTGTACCTTGACTGTTCTGCGGCTTCCAGGAAAGACGCGAGCGCCGAAAAACGCATAGGTGTCCGTTTAGGTAGATATATCTATCAATGGGCACGCTGCCCTATCCTGCTGCTGCTGTCGCCCTCGCGCCGCAGTCGCAGTCGCCGTCGCCGGGGTTCTCCCAAGGGCTTCCCTAGGCTTAGCTATCCCCCCGCGGGCCCAGGCTACGGCTCGGGTAGACTTGCAAACGGGCTGCCGTTCTACGCAGGTGGTTTTGCGGCGGTGCGCGAATTCGTCTCATCCGGGTTCGTGTCCGGATTTCTCAGTTGTACTAGTCTTGCGTAAACAAGCTTTAGGAGGATAAGAAAAACGAGCAAGAATGAAAGAAGAAAGAGCAAGGCTTATGCAAATTCTTCACGAACACGCTTCAGTTTTCTCTCGGCTTCCTTGGAGCTCCGAAGCTGGCGCCTGCCCAACGATAAGGTAGATGTTGTTCTACACGTTGTGGCTGGAACCCACTCTAACAAAGGCCTGTTACGGATACTGTCGTTGCTGGCACTATTTTCCACGGTTCTGTTACTGCGACTACTGGTAGCTCAGCTACTACGACGACTGCGACCTGTTTGCTCGCCAGCTGTTTTGATTCGAGAGCTTCCGTACGTGTTTCCTTATATATATACGTATATACATATATATATATATATATATATATATATATATATAACCCCTTCTCGCGTACAAATGCCGTCATTCACATCAGGCAACGTTCGGTCTGCCGTATGAACGTTTTTGCTCAGAGGCAGGCCTTGATTTCAGAAGAGCAGGCCACTAGTCAAAATCGTTGATCTACTTCGCTGAGGCTCGCTTTATTCTGATTCGCGAACGTTCATATTTGAGACTCGACTTCTGGGTCTCAAGAAGAAGGATGGCTGCGTAAAGTTTACCGCATGTTTATCACGCGATCCGGAAGCTGGGGGGAAACATCTGGATTTCTCAGCTCCATACTCGAGTTTGTGGAGCGGAGCGGCCTAGCCCTAAACCGAAAACGGGTGAGAACCATGTTGTAGGGGGTGCTACTGGCTCTGAAGTGCTGGAGGCTCTTCTAGAATGCAAACATGTCAGAGTTAGAAAAGACGGATCAAAACGACAGATCTGAAATTCCTAGGGGTTCTCTGTTCCCGGAAGGAGTTCCGGCTGCCTTTAAGGGATGGCTAGCCAAGCTAGATGTCGCATATGCAATGTCACGCATTCCGTTGGTAGGTTCTCAACGAGCCCTTTCTCTTATAAAATCCTAATTTTCGGCCTTATGTCTTAACCACTTGCTCCGAGGTGTAGACCTTTCACTCGCTCCGGGACTTCGTGGGCGACTACGAAGTAAGCTTTCGTAAAGTGAGAAACTATAATAACACCCGTACGCGTTTTACCAACTTTCCTTCGACACATTTGGTGACCGGGTTCCTCCACTCGCGGATTGGTACAGAAGGTTAGTAGAAGGCTGTTATTCACCAACAGAGAGCGGGTTATTTCCTCAGACAGCGCCCGTAGCTGGATGTACAATAGGGCAATTCGGCTTCCGTTCAGGAGACCCTATATATATATATATATTCATTCAGCCAGCAGGCACTGACAAGCGTTCTAATCAGCATCATCATTATCATAAAATTATGACCGATTATTAGACCAGTGACCACAGTAATTAGCACACACACATCTCGTCTGTGATTAACGCCGGCGCTCTCTACCGCTGTGGCGGTAACGGTCGGTTATAAATGTGCATACCGTCATGTATTTAGCATTGCAAAAGACCAGTCATGATGTCAAAAGGAATGCAATAGACAAGTTACTGTCCCAAAAGGAATGCGCGTCTGCTGCGCGCAAGCATAGAAAAGTTGCAGTATGCGACGGCGGCCATACACATTTTGCCGACTAGCTGATTGGGCAGGGCAGGCAACCTTCTGCGCTGGGTTTGGGATAATAATAAAAATAATAATAATAATAATAATAATAATAATAATAATAATAATAATAATAATAATAATAATAATAATAATAATAATAATAATAATAATAATATAATAATCCATTGTGCTACGCTGCTTCTCTCATAGAGTTCTCAGGGATCGCAGAGACGCTGTTAGAACCGCATGTTTGTTCTGTTCTCCGCGCAACGAGGGACGAGGCTTAGCTGGCAGCAAGACAATCGATAGGCCCTGGCCCCTGGGAACAACACCCTACGCAGCATATACTTGACGGCTACAAGTGTCAAACAACCGCTCGCAAGATCTTAGATGACACCCAATCTGCGACAGAGAGAGCGGTATTTATAGCCGCCCGTGAGACCTTCAGCAGTGGCTTCCTAAGGGCACTTCCTTCACCGCAGCTGGGCACCATGCTGGAAAACACCTCCTTCCGCATGGTGGCCGCCCTAAGAATAGGCGCTCCCATATGTGAGCCATACGAGTGCAGGGCATGTGGAAAAACAGTGGATAAGGACGGACTGCACCCTTTAAGCTGCTCTAAGAGCCCTGGTAGAACTCTCAGACACGCGGAAATCAACGCAGTTTTAAAGAAGGCTCTTCGTAGAGCCGGCATACCAAGCACCCTAGAGCTCAGGTTGGGCTTCGAAGACGACAAAAGACCCGACGGCGTCACCATTCCGCCATGGTCTAAGGGCAAATGTCTAGTATGGGATGCCACGGTATCATGTACAGTGGCTCCGTCATACTTGATGCATAGCGCTACCCGGTCAGGGTGGGTTGCCGAACATGCTGAGATCGCAAAAAAGCGCAAATACTCTGACCTAGAGAAAAGATACCACTTCGTACCCGTCGCCATGGAAACGATGGGTCCAATCAGCAAAAACACAAGTATCTTTCCTCAAAGACCTAGGTATCAAAATAAGTGCTAATACGGGTGACCAGCGCGAGGGTGAGTTTCTACGTCAGCAACTCTCGCTCGCAGTGTGTAGGGGAAACGCCGCCGCTGTCATCGGCTCCATGGATTGAGGAGCGGGGGTGAGCCTAGGCGGGTACACGTTTAGATCCCACAATTGTAGGGAAACACCGAAATATTGAATAAATAATAATAATAATAATAATAATAATAATAATAATAATAATAATAATAATAATAATAATAATAATAATAATAATAATAATAATAATAATAATAATAATAATAATAATAAGAAGAAGAAGAAGAAGAAGAAGAAGAAGAAAAGCGAGAACTAGGCAACGAATCTCATGAGTGACCTCACATCAATAAGAGAACGGGCTTAGCTTTAAGCGTTAACGGCTCAAGCGTCGTCGCACTCCGTTGGCGGGAAATGGCTCTAAGCCCAGCACCATGCTGGATTCTAACCATTCCGCATGGAGTCGGCTATTGATATAGACGGCCACGTCTATGAGCCATTCGTGCGCATGTCTTATGGCGGACTGGTCAACTCTGACGGTTTAAAATCGTTGAACTGCCTGAAAAGTTCCAATAGACTCATATGACACAGAGCTTCATGAAATAGTGAGAAGGACACTGAGAAGCGCAGAAACACTATCCACACTCGAACCCAAAGACCTAAGCGGAAGTAATGAGTTAGGACCTTATGGTAACTAGACTTCTATGGCCACACTGTAAAAGCCTTGTCAGGGATGTAACTCTCTCATGCACGGCGGCGATATCATACCTTCACAGATCTGTCGAGTGTGGACGGGTCGCCGAGCACGCAGATTCGGGAAAGCGAAAAAAATATATCGAGCAGTTAATGGAGCTACTACTTCATGCTTATTGCCTTGAAGGCACTGAGTTGTAGGATCGACGGCACCGCAATGTTTTTGAGGGATATCGTAAAACGTACGAATGATATTATGGGTGAGCGACGCAAAACGATGCTTCTGTCATTGACTATTTGTAAAAAGAACGTGTATTCTATTATAAGCGCCCTGGGCTGACATAAATTCAACTGACACTCGTAAATGTTCCTTCAACATTTAACATTTGTAAGAATTAAATATTAATAAACCAAATTATAATAATCGTATTGTTTTCTTTTTTACTCATAATAGGTTTATCTACTAACAGGTAGTTCCACAAGTTTTTAAAATAAAAACCAATAATTTTCCAAATCTTGTTTTTAATTTTTTCTTATTTGATATACTCCTCGAGAAGCTCAATACACTTTTCCCACCGAGATTTCAGAGCATTTATACCTCTTGAGTAAAATTCTGCGTCTTTAGACTGAAAATAGGCATTGACAGCAGTTGTAACCTCTTCATTGCTGGAAAAACGCTTTCCACCGAGACGATTCTTCAAATGTCTGAAGAGGAAATAATCAGAGGGGGCCAGGTCTGGAGAATAGGAAGGTTGTTCAATAAGTTCGAACCTCAGTTGGGCCAGTTTTGCCGTTGCTTGCCGCGACTTGTGTGCGGGAGCATTGTCCTGGTGAAACAGGACAACCTTCTTCTGCAAAGCGGGCCGTTTCACGATGAGTTCTTGCTTCAGGCAGTCCAACAGTCTTGCATAATATTCTCCCGTGATCGTTTTACCGCTCTCAAGGTAGTCGACCAGAATATTCCACGTTGGTCCCAAAAAACCGTAGCCATCATCTTTCCGGCCGACGCCGTTGTCCGCACCCTCTTCGGAGGTCCTTCACCAGGTGCACACGATTGGCAAGATGCTTCTTGGGTCTCGGGAGTGTAGTGATGAACCCGGCTTTCATCGACGGTCATGAATCTGCACCAAAAATCCGACAGATTGTTCGACATCTTGGCCAAATTTCGCTGTGAAGCGGAAACACGCGCGTCTGTTTGGCCTTAGTTGAGCAAATGCGGCACTCATTTTGCTCTGAGTTTTTTCATCTTCAAGTTCTCGTGCAGGATGAAATGCACACTACCCAAACTGATCCCCAAGGCCTCCGATATCTCCTTAATGTTCACTCGCTTATCTGCGGCAAGATTTTCCGCACTTTTTCCACGTTTTCCTCATCAGTTGCCGTTTTTGGGCGTCCTGAACGTAGTTCATCCTCGGTGCGAGGATGAACTGCGACCTCTTTTTAACTCATTAATCCAGTTGGAAACAGTGGCAAAATATGGCGCAGAGTCACCGTACACCTCGTCTAACTCAGTTTTCACTTGGGTCGCATTCCAACTTTTGAAATAAAAACGCTTGATAACCACTCGAAACTCTTTTTTCTCAATTTTTCAAAATCACGCCGATACGTTGCACGGGAAAAGCGATCAAACGAAATCGCAACGGCCAATCACCATAATATTTTTACTGCTAGCATTCGAAAAGTTGCCGTTTCCAATAGCGGTGAAAGCGCGAAAAAATTCGAATTCTGAAAAGCTCATTTTAAGAACTTGTCGAACTACCTGTATAAGTAAGCGGTCTTTTTTTTTCGTGTAAACGTATACACCGAATGAAATAAATAAAAACGTCGCATATACTCTAGGTCCATGCGTGTCCAGTCAAGCAGAGTTCCACGCACAAACGCGGTGTTACCCCGCTGAGTGTCCAGCAATAGTCTCTGGTGCAGGTACCTCGACGGCTCCAGTGCCCCCTGTCGAACGGTTGAGCGACTTGCCGACACGCTGAATAAGTTTGTGCGTCTTCGGGCCAGGTCTCCTAGTGTCTCGAATGCCAGCTGGCGAAGATCGTGGGGGAAGGCAATACCGGCATACTTTCTGCACTTATTCGCCTACGCCAACATTGACGCGTGGCTAGCATGTTCCGCACCCGAATTGACCACTATAAAGGGGCTAATAAATCAGTAACGGTTGCATCCCATATTAGCATGCGACCGATCTCGAAAGACGCGAGTGTCAGTCCGTATGGTCGCTTTCCATCGTTCCTGCGAAGCCCAGGAGAAGACTTCGTGAGACGGTTGAGCGTACGCCGCATGTACCTGGTGAAACATTTGCGTGGCGTAGTATTTACCGCGTTTTGCAGGTGGCCTCTTCTGGCGCTGTTAAAAGCAATCCTAAAATCTAGTTTTATCAGCACGGTCGGGCTACTCATACGGGGAGTTTATAACAGCGAGGGGGGCGTGAATTCTGATTTCGTCCCGCCAGTGGTTATAAAACCAAACTGATGAGGACCAATTGCCGAAATTATTGGGCGAAGAGAGCCGTCTTTCTTCTTAAGAGCAAATTGTTGTGCCTCACATATAAGAGGTTGACGGGCTACAGGGAAGACCCCCACCGGAGAACGTCTACAACCTATACCAGTGCATCTGCCAGTCTTTCGGCGACGGATCCTAAGATTGCGGACAGCAGTTAGTTTCTGAAAAAGTCGAGGCCTAAGGAGGTCGATACCGGCTGCAGAGCTCTTGGGAAAGGACCCCACAGCCAGGCGCACTTCGTCGCTGAAGGTAGTGGATGGCAGCATAGTCGAAGATGGCAAGCAAATTTCCGAGCGGCGTGTGGATGTTTGTCTCAAAAAGACACAAGGCTTTTGGACTGTGATATAATGTGTCCGTGGGGCCCATTAGGTTGAAGGCACCAAAGACGTCCCTTTCGGGGAGTTTGGCTATGGCGCGTCTATAGATCTCATCCTCAGGATGCTTTCTGGTATTATTCATAGTACAATGTTGTCAATCCTTGAACCCCGCAAAAAGTCGCGAAGATTCTTTTTGATAGTCACTGCGAGAAAGCGCTGTTTCGACTTCGTGGAAAGCGCAGCACCGTCGGCATCCCTAGGTTGCTGGTAGCGCTGGGGTTTTCCATTATAAAGATAAGTTCTTTAGCTTTTCGACTACCGTCGGCAAAACCAATAACGGCTTTAGTGCTTTGGCAATCGTGAGTGTGGCTGCCGGGTCGGGATTAATACCCTAGAGTTCTTTTGCCAAAAATACAAGATGGTTCCAATACTGCCTGGTGGCGTCGCCTTTTTAACTTTGTGCTTCCAAACCCTCCGTGTCAAAGGCTGCAGTTGGGTGACCGAGCTTACCTTACTATATCTAGTAGACTTGCGTCGAAGAAGGCGCCGAGATCTGGTAAAAGGGCGTGTGAGGCGCTTCGATGAGATTCCCGCAAAGCTGCTGCGTACGGCAGTTTGTCATCTGTGACGCCCCTTGTAGAGTCTCCCACAGAAACGAGGCAGTGCGCTTCTTCTGTGGTGACTGCTGAGGTATTGACTGTCTGCACTTGTCGGCGGGGATCACGAAGGTAGGCTAAACGTGGACAAGAGGGGGAACCAGCCGCATGAGACCAGTTCCAGTTGACACGTCTCGATGAATTAAGATAATTCCGCAACCAAGTGGCCTGACTTGTAATACTTTTTGCAAACCCTTTCGCAGTGGCTGGTCTGGCTCAAGTATCACTGCATGGACCTTGAAACCTAGGAACACTGACGCTGGTGGTTGGCGCTCAAACGTTAAATTTACCTCACTGAGCGGTATTTTACCCGCCTGTGTTAAGTGATAGAGACGCCGTATGACGGTAACTTCAACACTACTTAGCTTATCTCGTATCTCGTCCTCGGTAAGAGCCACGTTTGCGCCTTAGATCTTTGCTCTGAAACTCGTCGAGGCGGGACAAATAGCCGACACGGTAACTCCATCAAGGACTGCCAGTTGCAACTGACTTTAGCGGCTTTCACACTGCTGATCCACATGAGAATTCCACCGTTTCGCCTTCATGTCTTGCTGCATGATGAGATGGCATATATGCTATAAAGAGACGCAGCATCTAACCTTCCGCGAAGTCACTGAAACTTGAATCGTCTGGGCAGCTTTTGCAAATATTAACTGTGAAGGTACTGAGGGACCATAATGAGATGTCGTTCTTGAGTTTCCCTAATTGTTCGCAAGAAATTAAGCTCTTCACTCTGCGTGAGGTCATCACAGAAAATCCATTGTCAGGGTAAGGTCTCCGGCTCTTCGTCGTTCCCGGCTTTGGTGAACGAACATTTTCTCTTATTAGTGCCAGAAGCAATATTGCTTCTAGGAAGAACGTCTAGCGCGGCTGGTCCCCCGGCGACACCCGAGGACAATTTACCACCACCTTCCGACGCATCCATCGTTGCGCTGGAGCTCGAGTCATCTACATGCCCAGCAAGATTTGGCTTGCTACATGGCACAGGGTTGCCGACCACACGCGAACTGCACTGCAGCCTAGATACATCTAGGCTATCCGGGAGTCCGATTGACCTCACCCGACGTCGCAGCACGATGCAGCGGTGACGAAACCCCAAAGAAGGTGACTATCATATAGAGAAAAATATACTCAGTAATGTTACGGATTGGTAAGAAGCGACACAGGTTTTAGATATCAAGCACTGATGATAATACTTACCTATTGTTACGTAGTCCATCCGTTTGCATTTCGCGCGCTCCCTGACCTGCCATTTGCCAGGTATCTTTAAAGGAAAATCGCTATTTGAGACCTCTTATCTTCTCCAAAGCTCGGCGAAAGCTAGTGCAGTGCCACCTCCGTGCGTATAGCTTGTTGGGTACTAGAAGTACTGGTACTAGAAGACGCGGCTTAACCGCGTAACTTTCCAGCCCGCTCTCAAATGCAGACAACCGCATTTATAATACATTTTAATCATGTATGTGTGTGTGTGAGCCTTTACACTTCTAATGTCTTCAGTCCACGGTCGGTCGACAAACATCATACTGGCAGTAATGCTCAACAGTGACATCACATCAACGGCCACTTTTGCGTCTGTATGTTCGCATTAGCAGTCATTTTTAGCACTAGGGTTTATTTACAGAGCTAACGATGAGTTTGAATAGAAACGGATCTATTACACCCCATTCCTATACGTGCTTTAGCCTCCGTAGTGACCCTCACTGCCAATGCATTATTATGTTAGCGGGGCTTGTTTTGCACTAATGAAAAGCCAACAAAGCCTAATTAGATATACTGAGGCATGCTAAAGAAACATAGGGTTTGTTTGTTTGAACGTTCGCGCATTGTGATAAGCGCGGTGCCAGGTTACGTTAGATCTGGATACGTTCCAATGACAATAAAGTTATGCATCATCCTGTTTGGTTAAGTGTATGTGTATATATATATATATATATATATATATATATATATATTGCGATGATTCATTAATCATTTACAATACATTTGCACACTCGGCAGTGCTCGCCTTAATAAAAATGGTGGTACAAAGTTGTCACGTGGAGTTAAGAATCAGCTGTCTGTGTCCTTGCTTGATGGCAGCGCCCGCTGTTATAGACTCGGTGCGAGCGGTATACCCTTAAGGTTCCTTGCAGTGTTAAGACAGGTAAGATCGATAAGATTCCTCTTCGTGACGCCGAGCCCCAAGAGCGTACTCGCAGATTCGGGGTCCCATACACCACTCATAGAGATAGTGACGGATCCGAATCTGCGAGGTTTTGCGGGTCGGGGAGCGCCGCTCTTAGGAACTCGACGTCATATTTGGTGATCTTGTCCTGCCGCGCTTTTGCCAGGTCCCTGTTCGGGCCGCAAACCTCGGCATCTAAAACCCAGATCTCGGTAGGTGTTGTTATTACGAGGTCGGGCTTTAGACCCGGTGCGCCCGGTCGGCGAAAAACTCGCTCACGAACCACCTCAAGACCCCCTCTCGCGGAGAAGACGCGCCACGCGATCACAGACGTCGTCATGTCTCTTTATAGTTTGCTTGTGCGTTGTATCGCACATCTTAGCGACATGAGTAAACGTATATATTGGATCTACACAAAAATCTTTTTGGATTGGCGCTTGCGCGGCTTTCACAGCGCCCGCCCCGGCGCCTAGGCATAGATCATTGGTTCACTCTTTGTTGTTTTCATGTGAAAAAGAGCGGGAAATCTGCTGGTCTCAATCATTTGAAATCTGTTTAGCCGTTTGTTCGTAAAAGTGCTGCAAAATGGAGGTAGAAAAATGCCAAATTCGGGCGATTCTACTCCATGATTTAAAAATGGACTGAGTGCAACGCAGGCTCACAAAAGTTGTTAAAATCGTTTAGAGGTGCCTGTTGTACAGACAGGATGTGCCAACAGTGGTTTGAGAAGTTCCGAAAGGGAAATTTTAACCTCAAAGATAAGCCTAGATCAGGAAGGCCAAGTGTTGTCAATTTAGAGGTTTTTCGAATGAAAATCCAGGAAAATCCCACTATAACTAATGTGGAACTTGCCGAGGAGCTTCATATTACCCAACAAGCTGTTAGCACAGCTTTAAAACGCCTCGGAATAACTTCCAGGCTGTGCAAATGGGTACCTCACGAGCTCAGCGACTTCAACAAGATGACGCGCATGCGTGTCTGCACTTCTTTGCTCAGCAGGCATCAAAATTTGTCTTTTTTCGGTCGTTTTGTGACCTGCGATGCAAAATGGGTCTCCTATGACTCTCCTGTCCGGAAAAAGTTCTGGTCAAGTGAATCTGGCATTTCCATCACCCAGCCCAAAAAGGACATACACGCAAACAAGGTTTTATTGTGTATTTGGTGTAATGTGGGCGGAATAGTGCACTATGAACTTTTACCGCGTAACCAGACGATACATACGCCCGTGTACTGTCAACAACTCGAAAAGGTTCACGAAAAATTAAAGCAGTCCTACTCTGCACTAATTTCAAAGAAGGGTGTCCTGTTCCACTAATACAACGCAAGGCCCCACGTGAGTAGGGAGACCCTTTCGAAAATTTCCCAGCTAAAATGGGAAATTTTGGAACATCCACCGTATTCCCCCGACTTAGCACCATCTGATTACCACCTATACAGATCGATGTAAAAAAATTTAAGTGGTAAAAAATCACTTCTATCGAACACGTGCGTTCTGGGCTGGAAGAATATTTTGCCACTAAAAACCTAGACTTTTACAGAAAAGGAATCGAAAACCTTGTAAATCGTTGGGCAGAGGTTGTATCTTCCGGCGGAGAATATATAAATCATTAAATAAGACCTCCCGTGTCTCCTATATATGTGTTTTCTTTATAGCGCCAAAACCGAAAAGACTTTTTGTAGCCCTATACACATGTAAATATAAATTCAAGCTACGGTGGCAAGAATGCTATCCAGCTAGGTAGCGACTATAGGATCACATCACACTATAAAGACGACCATGTCAATCACACGCACTCGTCAAACAATCTTCCTTGGATGTCTATCGGCCCGCAGACACACCATTGCAGCGCTCATACCCACGGCTGTTCCTCGCGCGGTCACATATTGATTACCCAGTGTTTTCAATTGTCATGAAGAGGTTTGGCCTATAAAACCATTCGCTGATACTATCACTACTGCAATTACTACTACTACCACTACTTCGGTTACCGGTGCTCCAAGATTTGTTTCTCTTCCGTTTGAACGAAAATGACCCCAGTCAAGTAACGTCATGACGAAGGTTCGCAGCCCTTCAGCAGTGATGTTGCCATCTTGCCAACTTGCGAACGACAATCGGCGAGACAATGGATGAGAGTAAAACAAGGGAGAGAGAGAGAGCAGGGAGATGACAATCAGAAAAATATGGAGACCGGAACGACAGAGGGGAAAACTAGAGGTAGTAACGAGAGCAATGGAGATAGAGAGATAGACAGTTAGAATATAGATAGATAAATATCGAGAGAGAGAGAGTAAGAGACATATAGACGGCGACAAATGAACAGGATACAAATATTGACATAGAAGAAGGAAACGCAGGCTTGAGAGTGGAGTCTCCTCCGCCGAGCGGAGGACCCCCGGGCGGAGTCGGTTATTTGGTCGTCTGGTTGGGGTTGCGCGCGGCGGCCGGCTGGCTCGAACAATCGTTATTGCCCGGCCGGCGCCACGCATTGGTTGGCCATCAGCATCATCAGCATCATTTTCATCATCATCATCATCATCATTATGTCACTAAGCCGGGACATCGGGCAGTCTAGGCCGGCTTGGGCACCCAGGCCGGCGATGCGCTCTGGTGGTCTACGTGTGGTGCCGCTTGGCCTGTTGCCAATTGTCTACGACATTGTGTAAGACATAGTAAGTGAGCGAAGTAGTAGTAGTAGTAATGCAGTCAATGGCAGTCAGATACACGGACACATACGAACGCACATGTCCGTTTGTTTGTTGTTTGAGTCAATGTGGCGGCATAAATGAGCCAGAACAAGCATGCGGCCTACATGCACACAAAACCACCTAGGCAGACTGCCGTCTAAATACTATTACAGCGCACGATCGTGTATATATATATATATATATATATATATATATATATACATACATATATTTTGTGGTAAAACGGTATCACGAGAATAAAATCTACGCAATAAGTGTGTGCCGTTCGTAGGCACACTGTCTGCTGGAAGGAATATGCAAATAAAATATTGTATAAATCTTTTTAATTATGCTGCCGCTCTAAGCACCCCTGATATAAAAGGGCGACATGTGTATTTAGGTATGTATGCCAAGCGAATAATTACATCATGTGACAAGACCGTAAAATCATTGTAAAAATGTGTCGTCATGTTCAATAAATTATCGCAATAGGCTATATATATATATATATATATATATATATATATGTCGAGCCCGGTGGCGTGGTGACTTGCGTCTGCGCCTCGCGACCGGAGGAGACACATAGGTGCGCGGGTTCGAGCCTCACCATTGCACATTTGTATTTATGGGGGTCCGTCTGTGAAGCAATGCGTAAAGCAGTACCATTGACGTTAGATCTTGGCTGAGAGTCAGCCCCGAAAGTATATATATATATATATATATATATATATAATCTCTGTTACTGCATGCTCCACCAAATATGAAGAAAGAAACACAGAGGCGGTCGATATAGAAAGCAGCAGCCGGGCCAAAGCGAGCACTCATCAATCGTTAGGCGCAATGAGCCAGAATGAGCCGACGAGACGGCAAATGGCGGCATCACCAGCCAACATATCGATTCCAGCGGCGGCGATGAAGCATCGCACACTCTGTGCTGCATGCTTGTATGTATGTACAGCTTGCTACAAGGGCTGTCTGTATAGCGGAGTGAAAGGCAGCGTATATACGAGTATGTTTATATGTGCTTACTAAGTCGGTCAGAAAATCTGTCGGATTCTTACGGCAAACAAAGTAATGGAGTTTGTACAAACGGTGTAACTTCAACCAATACTCGATTTATACACCACCACCTCTTTTAGTTCTTTCTCTTATTATACATACAATCGTCGACCAACGTTATCTCGATAAGAAAAATAACTATTTTGTTTTTTAATCGATTTATTTCTAAGTATATTGCTTTACATCGCTATTTTTTTTCGGTGCAAACACGTGGCTATGATGAGTTTTGATGTCCCGACGAAAGCTTCAAGGTACTTTCGTCTCAAGGCGTTTTGAAGTGAACAGGAAAGGTGACATTGTGACGCAGCAAGGTTACACCTATAAGGTGGGTGAAGTGAAATTACCTATAAAATATTCACCAACTTGCTGTAAGCGAGCGGCCGTTGTCGTGTTAGTATAGGACGAATTTATGATTGCGCACTTTGAGGCGCTTTTCGACAACAGCTTGCCTCTAACTATCGAGCGGCTGGAAATACTGTATAAGAATATTTACTGTTAGTCGTTTTCCTATTCTGCAGTAGTGCACCATGCCTCCTAACTCTCATCAAACACACAGCAGGTCGTATTAGCGTAAAGTCTCCTACTTTCGCACCTTGGGCCCGGTGTCTCATTTGGACAATTGGCTTGTGCGAGTTGGGATCCATTTCTCACAGATTTCTCAAAAAGGGTGCTATTCGTTTCAAGAAGGCGCGCTGGTGTTTTAACACATCATCATTCTCCTTTTAGTAGTGACTATTATTCCACCTGTGCCCGCCGTAAAAGGTTGACCCGCCTCTGGTCAATTTGGCGTCACCATTAACGTCTATACTATGAAGGCTATCGAATTTTCACTTCGCTGTTTGATCGTAAAGAATGAATTCCGCCAAAGAAGTCGCATTCACTACGTCATCATAATAAAGAAAAGGAATTTTTACGCAAATACGCTTCTTATTTACACTGCTATTAAACTGAGCGTTCATATAAATACGTTCAGCATGATTGGCTAAAGGACATCAGTATAGCATGATTCTTTTTGACAACAAATTATTACATAAGTTCACCGCCAAAAGGAATTGAAATATATATATATATATATATATATATATATATATATATATATATATATATATGTGTGTTTGGAGGATATATGAAACGAAATCAGACAACGGCTTAACCGCCACCTACGTATAGAAGCAGCTCAAATAACAGAGACCCACGGGACCCCTCTTCCCATCGCGGTACGACAGCGTCGGCCGTTCAAATAATAATGAACAGCTTCCAGGTGAACTTGGTGACAGCGCTGATGAAACTCGTATTCGGTTGCGCAGATGAGTCGTACTCGGTTGAGGATTGCCACCGGCGAAGCTTCGCAGAAATTCTTGCCAAATTGTGTTCGTCAAGTTTGCACAGGCCTATCTGTTACGAAGTTTGATCTCGTCCGAGCCCTTTTTGTGTAGGTGGCTGTCGGGGTTGTGCACTTATTCACCAGTTCGTATATCAGATGAGTTTTCGATTCACCATCTTTATGTCACTAAGTTCTCATTGAGTTCGGAAAAGTTGAGCGCTTAGTTTACTTTTTCTAGACAAGTAGCTAATCACGTAGTCTTTTAGCTAGCATACCGTTTCACAAAGACAGACAACTCAAACTCAAAGTTAGATTTGTGCATCGGGCTTCTGCATGCTGTGCGAAGCAAGGCTGCATAGCGAGCTCGCATCCGCTAATTTCGCACTTATCTTGGTACAGAGAGGGAACGCTGAAGTATTACACTGATGTAATACCATAAATATCCCGGTCATGCAGAATAGGGGATCACAAGGTAAAATAAAATATTTTAGAATGCAGAGCTGATTAGCCTGCTAAATTCCAAGGCAGGAATTAATTTTTGTAATTGGCAAGTTAAATTTCACGCACAGGACCTAAAACTCTTAATTAGTAACGCCTAAAATATAGCATGCCAGCAGATTTGGACCAAATATATATATATATATATATATATATATATATATATATATATATATATATATATATATATATATATATATATAAATATATATATTCAGCAAGTTTTACCGCAACAGGAGTCAGTTCGTGTATGCAGTGTACCTGGATTTACGGACGGCGTTTGACTCAGCGCCCCGGCACAAGATCAGCGGTTAACTGACGAAGGCGGGCAGCCAACATATTCCTCAAGAGCAACCCTATAACACAGAGAGAAAATCTGAGTTGCCCACTCTTTTTCGTGCTGATTGCTGATCTGCCGAGTTTTGTAAACGAAATGTCAACAGAAATCGGGTACAAACGCTCACGTCCGATGATGACGTGGTTTTGTTGGCGACCTCGCGCTTTTAGATGCCACGGCACTCATTCACGACAGATTTCCTCGAATCTTAGGTATGGTCAAATAGTCTAGTCCCTGTACTAAGTGGACTGGCCAGACAGGATTCTATCCTTGTTTGGCAGGTACAACCTTATTCATAAAGGCGTAGTTATTCCTGAGGCGTTAGTGCTCCCTCCCGGAAACCGGAGCTTACAAACAGTTAACTCCAATCGTGCCGGATTTCCCAGGTATCTCGTCGTCTGTTAAGTCCCACCGACGAGCTGTACATATTTGAGAGAGCCGTAACATACACTGTACGTTTCGAGCCATTGCCGATGTCTCCTCGCAACGAGTTCAAGATGAGCGGCGGCAAAGGCTACGTTCCGAACAAAGTCGCCGGGATCTCTGTGTGTGCTGTGACGGCTATGCAAGCTGTCCAGCAAACGGGCGTAACGCGGGAGACACCACCTCAAGGCACAGATGCCCCGTTACCAGCCGCGCCTACACCCCACCCTCAACCCCTCTCCACCTTCCTGGCGCCTTCCTACGGTTCTAAGGCGACTTCGTATACTACGATGTACGCAACGCAGATGCATACATAGATGAGAAAGAAGAAGAGTCGCTTAGTTTGGCACGAAGAGTTTAGCATGTTCAGCACCGAGTGGAATTTTGCTTGCCACGAGTTAGCTGCTGTCGCAATAACGGAGGCTTGCAGACGCTGCGGTAAAGCGCATTCCCCGTACACACCGATTGGACACTTTTTGCCCATATGCATGAATATATATATATATATATATATATATATTATTTGCTATATATTTAGTAGATGTCATCACAATACAAAACTGTGGTTTGACATTATCAAAGAGGCTCCAATAGTTTCCGAAGAGACAAGTATGTGATGATAACGCCCAATATAGCATTTTCACGGTAACTACATACGCATGCTAAAAGAGTTTGGCTTTAAGTACATATGAAGGTGCTATGCGTGCCAGTTTATAATGCAGACAACTATACGTGTGATTTCTTCAGCAAGCTTATTTTAATTTCCCAGTGCAAAAACTAGGCTCCCTCTTCATCCTCCCTCTCTAAAAAAAAAAAAATATATATATATATATATATACAAGATAAGAGGCCCAGTTGTTGCTTTAAGAGAAAAATGAAGAAGAGCTTGCCAAAAAAATTACACGCACAACTGTCTGCCAAATGAGCTGGCATGGATATGACCTTTATGTGTGCATAAAGCAAAACTCTTCGGCATTAAGGAGTGCGTATATAGTTGCTGCAAAAAATGCGATATTGGGCGCTACCAGACTCATTTGTACGCAAACTGTTGGAACTCCCTTAATATCGAGAGTTGATTAACGACAGACCAGAGTGTTCAGTTTGTGATTGTGTCTACAAATTCGATGGCGAATAATTCATATATATATATATATATATATATACGTGATAAGTGCATGATATTACAATACATGTATAGCATATTACTTGTTCCTGTGTTGCGTGTACGGTAACCGTAATTGCTAACGTTAACGCAGACATTAACGTTAGCCTTAATGTGTACGCTCGTTAACTGCGCGTCCAGGCTATAGTCGCCCTATAGATTTAACTTGCACCTCCCGTTGCTAGCAGTAGCGGCGGACGACCCTTGGCTGCGTGCCTTTACCGGCTCAATAGCTTGCGAGCACTTCTGCTGTCTTCTGTATTTATGCCGTTTCTCTGTTTCTTCCAATTGTCTTGACTGGTACGCACAGAGCATTCCTTTAGCCCACTAAAGGCTTGGGTGAAACAGCTTTAGGGAGTAAAAGGAAAGTAAGGTCCAAGTGTGCCTTCTCATTCTTGAAAAGACCTTGCTGTGTTAATGGGAGCGAGAAAATTGACGGCAAGCTTCTGCGCAGAGGTTCCTGCGGAGAGGTTTTTGGGCAGTTTCGTTGTAGAGGATATAGCCGACTCGCCTACTTCAATGATCCTATTAAGCAGAGGAGAAAACCGTTGGCTGCCTTAACGACTGACGTCGGGTAGATACGCTTTTCCAAGACGGACATTACTTCGTCAACGGGACGCAGCCGTAGCGCGACCTAAGGGTGTAACGTTGAAAGTAATCGTGGTTGTGACCCCAATACAACGCTCGCTGAGCAAATGTCAGGAACCCTCTGTAGCATCATTGACAATTAATACTCGTAACGTACCTATCAGGCATTCGTACAAAAATATATACGATACACTCCTATGTGGCACGCTTTGTTTGCAGTTAGCAAGTTATATTTTGACAATGAGTACACTTATTCATATGTAACTTTACTATGCTAGCACTTTGGAGTAAAAATGATCTCCGATAGAAAAGCAGAATTGTATCACTATGAATAAAAATAAGGCATTACATCAATCGAAATGTCACCGACTTAATTTTCTATGGAGAAAGTGCATTACTTTTACTCAATGTATGCTTTTTGTGGGCAGTGTGCCAATTAGTGTCGATGCATTTGGCGTGACTTGCTACCAGTAATTTGAAGAAAAGTACGTTTAGCAAAACACCTGCCGTCAGTCCCCGAGCGCGTCTCTTGGCATTAGGTGCTCACTGTAGCTGCCGTTCTGTCGATTGTTCTGGGTTTTCTGTGTCTCTGATGATTTTTTTGCAAGCCGTGCATGCGTGTGTATGTTCCACTTGTTCCTGCTTACATAACATTATGTTTGTGTCTAGAATGTAAGTTTTGTGGTACGACGACTTCTAAAAAACGACTACTACCACTACTACTACTGCTACTAAAGTAAAGTTTTCGGGCTGACCCTCAGCCAAGATTAAACGTCCACGGAACAGTTTTTTACACTGCTTCATAGACGGACCCCCATAAATACAAATGTGCAATGGTGGGGCTCGAACCCGCGCACCTATGTGTCTCCTCCGGTTGCGAGGCGCAGACTTAAGCCACCACGCCACCGGGCTCGACACTACTACTACTACTAGGGCCGCGCTAAACACAAGCACTCCTTTTATTTTCATATCTATCACACCTGCGTACTTCTTTTCTCGTTCGTATATCCACTGTGCGGTTGCAATGTGTAAGCTGGCCAGCCGCATTAGTCGCTTTCGTCCATCTAAGTCTGCAGAGCATGCAGGTTGGCTAAGGCGCCTTTTTTTGGCCAACACAGCCGTAGCCAGCGTCTTGGTTTCCACTATGGTAACAACCCGTAACATATCCAGTCCTCAAGGTTACGTTAGGTTGCTCTGCATCTCGTCGGACTTGCCGATCCTACGCTACTGTGTCCTTCCTTTTTGGCAAGACAATGGTAAACACCTTACACCGTTTTTCTTGTTTAGACATCCAGGCCTACTTCATTCGTTCAGTGCGTCTCTCTGTGCATAGTTCGGGCATCCTTCGAACCAGAACGTAGAGGAGTATTCTACTACATAGCTAGCAAATGGGATTCTACGTTTGTACTACGACTAGTTAATAACAAATTTGACTTCGCCTTTCCAACTCGGAAACTACCATCCAACTAAAACAAGGTCTTACTGCGTAAGTAACTTTCGCCTGCAACTAACTGAAAATAATATAGATATAATGACAAACAGAAAGCAGATTGACATGTTAAACTAGGTAACGTAGCTAATGTTGAAATAATCTCACATACATGAGCGTCATACACAATATATATATATATATATATATATATATATATATATTTATATATGACTGAGTTGTCTACATTAAATTTGAAAGAGCAACTAACATTTTAATTAGAGGTACCTTTCTGGGGATACGTCTTTCCGTTTTAATACGTGCTTTAGATATATTGATGACGCAAACATTCTTAAATTTGAACATTTAATATTTGCAACTAAAAGGTGGAGTGGAAGGTTTCTTCTGTCCTAGGTACCGTCCTGCTTAGGATATGAACACAGCATAACATCGGAAACAATCAGTAAACAAAAATATGGTTTTGAAGCTTAGACATAGTTTAAGGCCAGATGAACCCGTGCAACGATATAGTGAGTATTGCCAACAATAACAACAACAAACAATAACAATAGCAATAGGGGCACTAACAACAACGACAACAGAACTTCGGATGTTTTTCTGTTTCTTCACTATCAGATCAGCTCAAAAGATGTTTTTCTAACAGCACTATATGTGGTTGGCGGACGAAGGAAGCCGTGTTTCCGTGAAACGACATTGTTTCAGCTTGACCTTTCATGAGCGGCATCGCTGAGGTGGCAGTCGCAACGTTTTAAATAGGGTGCTGCTCGTTAGCGGATTCAACCACCAAGAGAGCGCTACGTTCGCGCCCTGACTCTTAGAAGGTTACGATAAACGCATTGGCCAGTTTAGCAAGCACGTGTATGTGCTTTTGTTCCTTTACCAGTCAATGCGGCAAGAGTCATTTACTACAATGTATTCTGAGCTTTCGATAAGTCGATTCCTCGAAGTTATCGGTTATTAGGTGATCTTTGCTATTTGACACTATTCGTGTAATTGCGCTTCCATTAATCGATGCCTTGGAGCCGAATGGAAAGTTCGTCACGGATTAACTACTTTTCGAGACTCCAGAGTGAAGCCGAACACTTCGTCATGTGCTTACTTTACCGGGTGTACTATTAACGTTTGTGATTTTTAACTGTATTCTTAAAAACCATTTTCCCGCAATCACCGAGTAATTGGCTTTGGATTACAGAAAATAATCTAACTTCTTCTTCAAAATGGCACACGCTAATATATAGACGCTGTATGTATTAGAAACAAAACGTATTGGTGATACGTACTTTCCCTAAAGCACCTATAGTTGTCTGAGTCATGCCACCAAACTGTCACAACCGGATACTCTCCGCTGTGTAATGCTATAAAGGTATCCACAACGTGTCTCCTTCTAGCGTTGCGCAGTGCAAGCAAAGCTCACAGTGTGCAGGGAGTACAGGTAAAATCCTCTACAGTCCAACGTTGCTGAGTCGACATATTTCAGAGACAATGTGCCTTGACAGAAGATTTATGTCGGTAATACCTGTTCGAAGTGCAAACTGAAGTTTTGATTCATTTTCATCTAAAGGAGGCTTTGACTGACGGGCCGCAAACTCGTGCTAGCCAGGAACGACGCCGCCTCGAAAGTAAGCACGGGTTGCAGGGCTGCAATATTTCGCTAGGTATTAGCCCGTATCTCGAACATCGCCTAAGGCAATATTGTTTGTCATTGCACTGGGCCATGATCAATATTTGCGTGTAACCTTTGCGGCAAACGGCTCAAGAGATTGCATCTAGTGTCAACATTTTTGTCGTACATCTAAAGCAAGCAAATTTGAAGAACTCAAGCCGTTTGTCGGTTGGGGTCAACGCATTTCGGATGCGTTCAACTCAAGACTCGATTTCAGACTGCTCCCGGGGGGGGGGGGGGGGGGCTGAGTACCTGTTCATCTGAAAAGGAAAGATCAGAGCGCAACATATTTGTATCCGTATGTTGAAACACGCATAGTACATGCGCGCGCGTGTAGGTCTACAGAGGGTCGTGCCTACACACAGATATATATATATATATATATATAACAGGGCGGATCAACAAGTTACAGTTTGTTAAGTTTTAAAATTAGAACCGAGACTCAGGTTCTCCAGACATTCATCAACTACACAAAAGACATATTTCATTAATTAGTGGCGACGTTTGCTTTTTGGGTTCAGTTAAAGTCAGTTAATAAAAAGAAATTTGGCAATTTTTAGGGAGCTGAAAATGGAGGAGCAACAAATTTGCATAAAGTTCTGATAAAAAAGAAAAACAAACTATCTTGTTCTAAACTGCTAAACATTTTACGAACGACTTATGGCAATCAAACAGTATCCCGAAACACTGTGTATACGTGATACCGTCGATTTCGCAAAGCGCGTGAAGAGACCGGGATGTCCCTCGTTCGCGAGGGGTTTTGACGTGAATAATAGAAGAAAACGGTTAAAAGTGTGTGATGTTGTACTCAATAGTCGCCCAATTTCTCGTAGGGAGATACCTTAGAAATTAGATATAACTTAGGAATTAGAGATAGCTTATATAAAAGTTGTTATAGTCGTGACCTATATTTTATGCATCAGAAGACTGGTAGCGAAATTCGTTCCAAACATGTCGAATTTTCAGCAAATGAATACTCATCGGGCAATGCCCAAATTAAACTTTCAGCCGAGAGCACAAGGTCCTGGATTGCTTTTGGGAGTTATTTTAGGAGACGGGTCATCGATATAGAGACCAGAGCCCGGTCCTGCCAGTAGTGCTTCCAAGAAGAGAGCCGATCTAAGAAAATCAGAAGGAACTGATCCAACACCAAGGTTCCTCTGACTGTAATTATGGACTACAAGAGAACCATCTTCTACGATTTTTGCCACCTTATTCTACGGAGAATAAGTAGTACTACCGAGACTTAACAAAGAAATTTAAACGCGTTGCATATCAACAGAATCCTCTGCGGCAGAAACTACCATCCCCTCCTATCACCGGTTGCCACAGCGACTCTGGTTTCTAACCGCCAGAAAACGTATTGCGATGTCTTTCATTGGGCTTCATATCTTGCGGGATTGCCGGTAAAATAATGGAGTTTTGTTTCATTTTGTGATATTTTGCCAGCGTGCGGTCTTGTGCAGGACAATCGGCTGCTCCGACCTACCGGCTAGTATGACGAATATATGATAGTACAATATGGATAAACGTACAAGTCACGGTGTAAGTTGACGTACCTTCAGTCCCTGGAACCAGGCTCTGGAGTAGCAGCTGGCTGTTTAATGAGAGCCGACGCTTTAACCGCAGGGCTGGTTGCATTTTCAGTGTATTACGTCTCTCAGAGCCAAATGTCTTGAGAGCATATCGGCGCTCCTCTTGCAAGCAAGAGCATTCTCGCCCGTGGAAGACACCGGCATGCCACATCTAACACAATTAGGCAAGAACCAGGCTGTTTTTCCCCCAGATGCAGATCGGAGACGATACGGAGTACGGCATTGTCCAGTATAGTCGCCAGCTGTGGTGAGGGAATGGCCTGATGCCATATACTGCTCATCGGATCAATCGCGGCTCTAAATCGCGCCTGCTTTTTCATGTTATTTGTCTGGCCCGTTACCTTCTCCTGGGTCGTCTTAACTATTTGTAGGTCGAGAGCAGATTATACGGTTTCAGGCACTCAAATGCGCTTATTTTTGTAGTAACGACCTTAGTGTTTTTAAATGTTTATTTATTAAAATGCATCCTGGTTAGATATGTAAATGTGAGCATGCAATATATTACGTACATGCAATCGGTTTTTTGCTAAAGTAAAAGGTTTCGCTGGAGCTGAGAAGCACGGATTCAGCAGAGCCGTTTGGGTGATCCAAGAGGCATGAAGCTAAGCAGACCAACATAACATACGATGAAATCCATGAACACTGTAGCAAGTGGCAAGATGTCGACATCGGCCTGATTTAATAGCTGGCAATAAATAAAATTATCTAGGGATTAGGGATCTTTTTTAGAGTACTCGTGCTGGAACGTTTCCAAAGAGGACTGTCTGCAGTAAATTGAAACGGCCTACAAGCTCATCGATAAATTATGCTACACCCGCAAGCATGTATACTACTAGTCTGTTGCGCATTTTTGAAGTAAGGCCAAGTACTTGCCTTAGAAAAGCTGGCTTCATTCTATTCAACTGCCATAAGCTGAAGGGCTAAGAGGTTTTCACCTCACTTTTATAATGGTCTTTTGAATAGGCAGGTGTTCTGGGTTTCTGATACAACCTGCTACGACATGCACACTCCTGCAACCGTCCGTTAGGTGTTATGATCGCTGAGCAATGTTATGAATAACAATTGGATGAGATCGTTGCCTGGCTGAAACTCAGTTGTGTGATCAAAAGTGTCATGCTAGTACATGCCATTATCGAGAATAATCTGGCTAGCCCTCAAAAGTGCGCTGAGTATAGTGAACATTCGTGGTCTAACTCCAGCTTGCCCCATCTTCTTCAAGACATTATCACGGGGTGCGATGTCGAGAGCAGATTTCAGGTCATTAAAGACCGCGTACATAAAAAGTCTTCTCCGTTATAGTGTGATCTGCTTAAGAAATACTTTACAGAAAGAATAGTGGAACGCTCAGTCTTGAAGCCATACTGCTTATCTGGGAGGTCTCCCTGCAGAATGTGTTCATTCCTTACAGAGTCTGGCAAGAATGACTTGTTGTGTCATAGACGAGCAAGGGATATATTGACTTTGTGTCACTAAACAATCCGTCGAGAGCCTCAGCGAGGAATCTTGCGGGGATGTGAGCTCGGCTGTAGTAGGAGGCTCGATAGGTGCCCTATTTGCGTGGGTGAAGGTTGCTTAAAGTTTCGCCAGGAATTTTTTAGATAAAATTAGAGAGCCTCGAAAGTTGTATGGTTGTGCGATTCCTGTTGCGCTTGTAGTATAAGGAGGCGCTCCGCAAATTAACGTTCTTTGTTGTTTTAAAACTTTCCGTAATGCTTTCGTGTGATTGAGCCGCCACAGCTGAGCTACAGGATGATTGCTGGAAGTTTGGTGTTTTTTAAAAGTCTAAGATAGACAAAAACATTCCTTTGCGATGCTATGCGGATCCCCATTCTTCTCAAGGATGTCGAGCGCTTAGTCTGCAACCACGACGACTGCCTAAGTTGAACGTTCAGAATATACTGACTACTTCGCAAGGTTTTGTCGAACAACGGAAGCAGATACGGTTTGATATAGGATTGTGAGCAGCGAAGCAGGTGCATCACTTTTTGCATTGACAGGCTCACGTATAGCAGGTTGGGTGGAGACCTAAGAGCCAGAGGGCTGGGTGGAGATCTAACAACCGTAGTCAGAGAAAGAAATCGGATTTTTTTTTGTTAAAGAGTTTGACGCTTCTAAAAGCAATTATTCATGTCGAAGAATTAACCTATCCCTTAGGTTCGAAGACAGTGTCGAACTTGCTTACATGAACAATCTCTTTTTGAGTCTCTGGTAAGGGAGGAGTCGTCTATAAACCACGATCAAAAGTTAGAGGAAGGCGCAATTGGAGCTCATAGATAGCGACGCAAAATAGAGCAGGGCCGCAGAAGTCACCCTGTTGAATACCGGGGCATGACTCGAGAAACCCTCCCTGTTAATTTAATGCTCGGAGGCCTGTTCTTCTGATGTAGTACCAGCAGATATAATCGGAGAAGGTGAGAGCGAACGGCCTTACGTAGGTGGTCTTACCTGGTACACTCCTGTTGTGATTAACGAATGCCGTTGTTTTATGAATGCCCGCTTCCGCACATCCTTTCCTGAAACCAAGCTAATGCGGAGGGACCAATGCGACGATGACCGGCATGCTCATCTTGATGATGCTTTTTGCAACTAAAGGTTGCAGTGTGCGGGCAATGGATTTAATGCCACCGTTTCTTTCTGAGTTCCGGATAGCGTTAGTGACGTCTATCACAGACACGGTGATCCACGGATGTACCTGACAGACACGTGAGGCGCGGAAGAGGATAAATCTGGCTAACTTGGAGGATGTTTTCCTAGGAGCGCTTACCTAGTTTCGGCGACTAGCGGCAGTACTGTGTCGTTAAATAGAATAACTTATGCTGTAGTGGGAACATCGCCCAGGGGGAGTTTTCCCGAAACTGCACAAATCATAGAAGATTTGTTTGACATGAAGTTTCTAGTCGAGTGGCTATCGTTGAAACATCAGGGTTGGTAAAGTGTGGGGTGTAAGGTCTATTTATCGATTAAAATTCCCTTGTTTCAAAAAAAGAACCTTGTATTGGCGAATGGCGGTGCTACTATATCAGTGGATAGAATACCTTTTGCTGCAAAGAGTTATTGTGCGATGCGATTTCTCGTCGAATGGCTATTGTTGAAACATGGGGATCAGTGTTAGGTCCATTTCTCGGGTAGAATTGGTTAAGGTTCCTCCGTAGCTACAATGTGAGAGTTCGCCCGCTTTGTTTCGTAGACGGAATGCAGAATTCTGCAGTCGGGAATTGCAGTAGCCTTTTACATGAATCTCTGCTGGCTGTTGAGCATGCGTCGTTGATAAGATGATTAGAAATTTCCAGGCTGCAGAGACATGTTGTCGCAAACAACCTAAGCTAAACAGGGATTTTCTTTGATACATTCTTGGCTTTAGATTCGGCGACTACAATTATTTTCTCGGTAGCAAAGGCACGCCAAGTTGCAAAAGGGCATCTTTGGTTCGTTGTAACCTTCAGTTCTATAAAAAGAATGAAGGTGATGGAAGCCATATATGGCTATCGTCATAATACGACAGCTTGTATAAGTATATATTTATTTGTTTGAATGTATTTTTGTATGTGTCCGCACGCTCCGCATATGTTTACACACAAGGCGTGCTTGGGCAGTTATAGGACGTACGTAATGTTAGAACAACAAGAAACTGCTCATTGTGAGCGTATAGGAAGAGTTTCTACGTGCACTAACAGAACTACCTCGAACTGGTGCGATTACAGCAAGCTTCAGTGACGACCATCCTTCATCTCGCTCTCCTCATCGCCACTTCTGCTGCTGCTGCTGCAGGCGCGTACGCTCTTTTACACCGAAAGGACGACGCAGGCTTACCGGTCGATCGCTGGCCGGTGTAGTATGCTAAGCATGCAGACGTGCTTGAGTACTATTACGAATCCGTATACGTAGATACATAGATGCAGATGTACGTATAGATACGTACTGTAGCCAATACCAGACAAACAACACAGGTCAGCACAGTAGGCCGGCGCGCGATACAGCACAACAATGCTCCAGTCATAGCTAGCTGTCCTGGCTCGAACGGTGCGCTGTTGTTATTACAGAGGCGGGCTGAGCCGATGCGACAAGTCTTATTAGGTGGCGCCCCCTCTCGTTGTCGTCGTCGTCTTCGCCCAGTTCCCCTTCTGCCCCGGTGGGTGGACTGGCCGGCCTATTTTTCAGCGACATTTGTCCTTGTTAGGCTGGGCGTGGAGCAACAGTCGTTGACAGTGGCGTTAATGATCGACCAAGCAACACAACTTTCTGCATATGGACAGGAGTTGGAATTGTCAACAAGATCGTCCAGCAGCAACTAATGGCGTTGCTAAACTGACTGACCTAAGGCGATTACTGCCTTGTCCAATGAGGCCCACTTACATATGCAAGTTCAATGCAACCCACTTACATATATATATATATATATATATATATACTACAACGTAGTTAGCGCGGGCAAAATACCAAGATACAAATAAGATTTCATATTTTTATCATTCACGCTTTAGAGAAGACAGAAGCTTGGATAAGGGCAGCGGGTTGCTCATATTGACTCCGACTTATTAATGATGCTATGTTCATCGTTAGGCGAGTGCAGTGCGCGCCACCTTGACTGACCTTTGTCGAAACTGAGATTGAGTGCGTTAATACGGCCTGGTATCTGGACATACATCTGGATCTTGATTTACGTCCCCATATATTCGGCTCGCCACCTATCACAACAAGGCCAACATCGTTACAGATTTCAATGGTCGAAATGATAGGATTTCGAATAATTTGGAAATAAAAATGAATTTCTATATTTTTGTAACCTCTCCATTTTCCAGACCTGGCTTTGTGTGACCCTATTCTGTTTCCGCGGATAACATGAGATTATAAGGGAGATAAAGATACATTTGCAAGAGCAACTCACCTCAATTCCGAAAGACGCGTTTAAAAAGGTGTTGAAAAGTGGGAAAGAAGGTGGCATACGTGCATTTCAGCGAACGGGAACTTTTTTTTAATAAATATGTATCGGGATTTTTGGATCTGCCCCCCGTATATATATATATATATATATATATATATATATATATACGGGAGCTTCTGGGAGTCCCCCTCCGACCGCAAGGACTCCCACGCGTTCTCAAAAAATGGCAAAGCGTGTTAAAGGACGTCGCTAACAACCTCACCCCGCTCGGCGCTCATCGCGCTCTCTTTTTACTTCGTTCGTCGTTCTCAGCCACTAGGGTCAACCACCCTCTTCGAGGAGCGAATCTAACAGGGCGATTGGACGACCTTCGTCCACTGAACGAGTTAACGCTGAACACCCTCGAGTCCCTCTTTAATCTTTCGCTGGCACCCCCCGCTCGAAAGCAGGCGCAACTACCGATTTCCAAGGGAGGCCTGGGGATCCCGGATCCACTTATCTCGGCTGGCCCAGCGATAGTCTCCTCTCTTCTTCGATCTGAGAACAAGGTCATTGCACTTCTAGACGAAGCCGGCGCTGTTCAGTACAAGGACCTCACAAGACGCCTTCAAGAGGAGTTAAAGACAATTTGCAGTGGTGCCCCGGACAATCCTCTAAGCCAACACGACTGGAGCGCGTTGTTGCACGAAAAAGCATATTGCGGCTTACTCGCGGACGCCATTGACGACGCCGCAAAGGCTCGTCTTCGGGCGGTCGCAGCTAAGGGATCCGGAGCCTGGCTGCATGCGCTTCCAAGCGCCCCACTGGGCACCCTTTTAGATGACGAAACTACCCGAATCGGGGCAGGACTTCGGCTCGGCTGTGATCTTGTAACTCCTCACCAATGCAAGTGTGGTCAACCTGTTGACAAGTTAGCCCATCATGGGTTGTCGTGCGTCATGAGTGCAGGACGGCGTGCCCGACATGCCAGTATTAACGACACTTTTAGCCGAGCGCTCCGATCTAGCGGATTTCCCTGTATTCTAGAGCTCCAGGGTCTTTCCGCCGACGATGGCAAACGCCCGGACGGGATGACTCTAACCCCCTTCAGCCGGGGCAGGATGCTTGTCTGGGACGCCACAGTTACCGACTCATTAGCACCTTCAATGGTCGGTGGCGGGGCGGCCTCGGCAGGTTACGCTGGTGATCTAGCCGAGACAAGGAAGCTCGCAAAATACGCTTCAATAGAGTACCCACATGAATTTCAACCGCTAGCGTTTGAGACCTTGGGCGGCCCAGGCAACCTAACCCGCAAACTCCTCCACAGAGTCGGCGAGCAGCTAAACCTCGCAGCTGGAGACAAGAGATCTGCGGCTTTCTTGAGACAGCGCCTTGACCTCGACGTCCAACGAGGGAACGCGGCGTCCGTCCGCGGCACGCTGCTGAAGTGGTGCCAACCCACTCTATACGAGATAGAGTAATATTCCCAGTGCACACGTTCTCAGGAGACAATTGTCGCTCCATCGGTATTCTTAATAAATTGGCAACAATTATATATATATATATATATTAGGTTGGGCAAACAACTTACTGGAACTTTTAGTTGTGTTTTTAAAATGCCGGCCACGCCTCGGAAAGTGTAGCGTATTAAACGAAGACAGCATTTCAAAGACTTTGTGCTACAATTGGCTCGCCAACTTGTATGCAAAAGGCCAAATCGTTAATTTAAGTGTCCTTCAGTTGAGTGCTATGAATCTCACGAATATATGGCTCTAACAATATAGTGCCAATTGCCACACTCCAGGCAAGACGATCCTTTTTTAGCATGAGGTATTCCCTGGTTGTGTAATATCCTGTTTGAGCGCCTATAATTGACCGCCCAGATTAGACTTTATACTCTGGGGTTTCTAAAGTTAAATCCTTGAAGGAAGAGATTATACGCTATATCACTAAAACTCAGGCATAATTATGCATACGGAACTAGAGATCTTGTATTTCAAGACGCAGTGCCTATTGCGGACCCTGTCCTCGCGTGTTAGGAGCCTGTGGGGGTTTGTGGGCCAGAAGATCCCGTTACCTCCTCGCGAACCTTAATGCAGTGGACTTTGAAGTCTGACAAAGAGCCCCTCCGCGCTTCCTACCCAGTGAGGCTGGCTTAGGAGTGTGCACCCGATCCCAAAATGACTGCATGATTTCAAACATCCATAACACTAAATTGGATGGAACCCCTGCGAAAACGTTCCATGATGGAAGCAACAGTAACCGTGACAGCCCGTGCAGCTGTTGGGGTTGAAGTAGTATTAAAGAATGGTTCCAGCTCCTCGCCTTTTCCTGAGGCCATTTAGGTGAGAGGTTTTTAGTGGGTATTATGCCAACAACATCGGCATCGAGTTCTACACTACCCGCTTTGGGTGTGCGTAAAAGCATTTTTCCCCCTCACCAAAAAAAGCACGTACAGCTGTAGTGCACTAGAGCACGAGTAGCAACATAATAGTAGCATTTAACGTGTGACGCAAGAATGCATATATTTTGCTTATAGTAAAGCTTGGCCTAGGTTAAAACGAAGGCGAACAGGCGAACACTAGGAAGTAAATTATTGAATTCTTCCGAAACTTAATACCTAAACTCGAATTTTGTAGTTCGTTTTTCAAGAAAAGGCTTCCATACAGGCTGCCACTGCTGGAATCCTAGGCAGCAAAATTTTCTTTAACATTATTAAAATATGAACGAGTAGCATTTTGTTTTAATATCTAATAATTAGTATTGCTGAAACTATATTCTAAATAATGCACATTTTAATCCTCTATACGTGATATGATTTAGAATATGGTCTAATTAAGTTTAGAGATGTGCATATTTCAACCTCATTTCGACTTTACATTTATTTATCTATTGATATTGTCAAGAACCTCTCTCAAATAGTAGCCTGTTTGCGGAGTGGCGTCTCTCGATCCAACAGAGTGGATAGACGGTACGTATAACAATAATAAAACAGATAATACGTTCTAAAAAAGGGATGTTGATCTACCAACGCTGACTCGTGGTCGCATTATTAAAAGGAGTCCAAGTCGCGACTAATCTGTTCAGTGCAAGTGGAACGCACTGTTGCCAGCAAGACCAAAGGAGGCTAATCAGCAGAGAGAGAGAGTCATCAATAGAGATACAAGATGGGAGACAAATAGAAAGCTGACGAGCCGGGAAAAGTCGAAACCGGGGAAGCTGGGGCCGTGGGCATAGGGCCTACGACTGTTATATATGTAATATGTACACAGACTATGATTGCTCTGTTAGACAAGGTAACTAATGGCAAGGCGAAGCAGCATGTAATTAGTTATCTCTCTCTTTCCATCTCTGTCTAACTTACTGCACTTACAATCCAATAATTATATCCTTTATATATTGATCCAAATGCAATGAAGGACTCTATCCGAACAAGTTAACAAAAATAGCGATGCCTTCGATGGCGAGGTACACAACTGTTCGCTAGACGCACCGGCTATGACATTTTCATTAGGCTGATCATTAGGCTCTTCGCTGCACGGGAAATAATCCCTGCTAACAGATGTCCTATACGGAGTCAACCTATTTTAAGCGGCCGATATTGTATGGGCTCTATATCTGTTGTGTCTGTGAACTGCCCTTTACACGAGGATCACAGGTCGAATTATTTATTTTGATCAGAAGCCGCACCAGACTGTCACATATACCAGTGTGACTGTTCGCTGCATCATCTCGGAAGTCTAATTGGAAAATTTTAGTTTATAATCCGTGGGATTGAGCTTTTGCGTTTTATATGGACACCTCGCTAGATCCGACTTCAAAATATAAAAGTGGTTTCAAATTTTATTGTAAACACATCACTGGAAAATAACACCAACCTAACACCCAAATAGCTGGAGCTTAACGACATGTTTCATGGTGGTATTTGGTGCTAATGAGGTAGCAAAATGTGCAGCGAAATGCATTGGAAGCGTTATGGAACTTATGGACGTGACGCTCCCCAAAGAGCAGTTCCATCAATGCATTGTCGGTGTTTCGTGCGTTCTTAGGCTGGCCCAAAGCTCTCTTAAAGTACGTTGACATCACCCTGCCAAAAGCGCTAAGCTGCTGAGCGAATATGTGTTCCTTGATTAGTGTGATACCATATGATGCTACTGAGGCGCCTCCAGGTTGAACAGTGTTACAGAGGTGTCTTTACTGAAAGCTTCCGTGGTCATGGCGTCGATGCCGCTATTTATTCGCTGATATATGTGGACCGAAAAAGATGTGACGCTTGTCGCTAGCATAAAACCCACATAAGAAAGCTCAGGGACAAATTGATCAAAAGCACCTCTCAAGCTAGTTTCACAGTGAGGTAATGATATAAAAGCCAAATTTTAAATGTCGAAATGCAAAAATAAACCTATGAACTTGGAATGTCATCTCAATTAATGGTAGGACCCGACGCTGCCTCGCTGGCATAACACTCACAAAAAGCCTCGTGGGTGTTTCTCCTAAGAGATCCGGAATGGATATTGCAATACATCGCGCTAAAGCGGAAAACGTACACTGTATCGACTTGCACTGCACCCCTTACAACATATGAGAGTGGGAGAGACAGTCAACCAACCTATCAACGATCGAACCAGTGAGTGGATGATGGGGTAGGAAGTCTATATATATATATATATATATATATATGAGCACAGCGGTTGTGTGTAGTTCAACGTGTGTCGCTAGCGTAGGTGATGGCAGAAACTCACACGAATGTGTGCCTGCTAGCTACGACAGGAGGAGGAATAAGGGCGGCGGTAACATCTACCCCGAACTGTCCTAGCAGCAGGTCCCGCCGATAGAGAGGAGACGGCTGGTGCACGGGAACAGGAAGTCTAAGGACAATGTGTGGAGCCTCACCCCGATTGACGACCCCGTGCGGAGCGAGGTAACAGATGTTTATCTACTCATCTTGATTGCTCCTTTTTCTTTTTCTCAGGGAAAAGGGCAAAGACGTTGTACCGACAGCCGACCGAGACGTTGCGTGTCCAACGTCGGGGTGCGGAGGGGAAGGGGGCGGGAGGTGCATCGTTACGTAAACGAAGGCTGAATGGCCACTCGATTAGATACAACTGGCAGGACGCGAGCAGGAAGCGTGAAGCATCTTCCATTGATGGCTGGTTCGGTGTCAACGAGCTACCTTGTCAACAACAGTGGGTGCCGTGAACGCCCGTTGTCGTCTAAACGAATGTGGTCATTTTGGGTTGCCGGTAACAGTAAGCAGCGGCGGCAACAATCAGACGCATTTTGCGATGGCGACATCTATGTTGTGTCACGTTCTGATGTCGTGAAGTCGGTTGCTGGTAAGCCAAACCCGAAGCGTCAACAAAGCCGCGCTTCCTGGCGTTCCTCTGACATCTACGAATGTTTCGCGAGGAGAAGCCACTGTGATCGTTTAGAAGAAAAAAAAACGTCTGCAATTGCCTTATATCGTATTCACGTGTTTTATCGACTTTGTTAGGTGTCGCCACTGTGCATCCCGGTGATGCATGCGATATAATGAGGCCAATCGACTTATTTTGACGCAGCGTTCTCTTATGTCCTTGGCAGAGCGTTTCGATCCTGCGTCGGGATTGCTTTCTGGTTTGTCGCGAGAATAATAGTAATAATTATAATAATACTTGTAATCTCTGGGATGGGATGCCACGGTATCGTGTACAGTGGCTCCGTCATACTCGAGGTACAGCGCCACCAGGTCAGAAAATCGCAAAAACGCAAATACCTGACTCGGAGAGAAGATACCACTTCGTACCCGTCGCCATGGATATGATGGACCCAATCAGCAAGAGCACCAGTATCTTCCTTAAAGACCTTAATATCATAATCAGTGCTAAAACGGGTGACCAGCACTAGAGCGAGTTTCTGCGTCAGCAACTCTCGCTCCCAGTGTGTAAGGGAAACGCCGCCAGTATCATCGGCTCTATGGATTGAACAGTGGGGATGAGCCTAAGAGGGGACATGTTTGGGTCCTAGAACTGCAGGGTATTACCGAAAAATTGAATATAATAATAATAATAAGGACGGGGAATTGAGGACGGACTGCACCCTTTGGGCTGCACTAAAAGCCCTGGTAGGGCTCCCAGACACGCGGAAATCAACGCGATCCTAAAGAAGGCTCTTCGTAGAGCCGGCATACCAAGCACCCTGGAGCCCAGGTTGGGCCTCGAAGACGACAAAAGACCAGACGGCGTCACCATCCCGCCATGGCCCAACGGCAAATGCCTGGTATGGGATGCCACGGTATCATGTACAGTGGCTCCGTCATACCTGATGCACAGCGCCATAAGGTCAGGGTGGGTTGCTGAACATGCCGAGATCGCAAAGAAACGCAAATACTCTGATTTGGGGAGGAGATATCACTTCGTACCCGTCGCCATGGAAACGATGGGCCTGATCAGCAAGAGCACAAGTATCCTCCTCAAAGACCTAGGTGTCAAAATTAGTGCTAACACGGGTGACCAGCGCGAGGGCGAGTTTCTGCGTCAGCAACTCTCGCTCGCAGTGTGTAGGGGAAACGCCGCCGCTATCATCGGCTCTATGGATTGAGAAGGGGGGGGGGGGTGAGCCTACGCGGGTACACGTTTGGGTCCCACAATTGTAGGGAAATACTGAAAAATTGAATAAATAATAATAATAATAATAATAATAATAATAATAATAATAATAATAATAATAATAATAATAATAATAGCTAGACAAACAATTGGACTAGGCCCCTGGCAAGAACGTCCCACACAGCATACATTGGACTCCTACAGATGCAGCGCTGCAGCTAGAGAGCTGTTAGACAGCCTCCAATCTCCAGTGGAAAAAGCTGTCTTTCTGGCAGCACGGGACACATTTAGTGGAGGCTTTCTAAAGTGTCTCCCTTCCCCGCAGCTGGGTACCATGCTGGACAACACCTCATTCCGCATGGTAACAGCTATTCGAATAGGTGCCCCGGTTTGCAACCCTTACAGTTGCCGCGCATGTGGTACCACAGTAACTGAGGATGGACTTCACCCTCTTAGCTGCATTAAAAGCCATGGTAGAGTTTCTAGACACGCTGAAATCAATGCATTTATAAGAAGAGCCTTACGTAGAGCTGGTATACCAAGCACGCTCGAGCCCAGATTAGGACTTCATGACGACAAAAGACCTGACGGTGTAACAATCCCGCTATGGGCTAACGGCAGATGCTTGGTATGGGATGCTACAGTGTCATGTACAGTGGCTCCCTCGTATATACGCCACAGTTCACTAGAAGCGGGATAGGTTGCCGAGCGCGCAGATAATGGGAAAAAACGCAAGTACCAAGAACTGGAGACAAGTTATATCGTAGTGCCAATATCGATGGAAACAATGGGCCCGGTAAGCAAGGGAACCAAGAGATTCATCAGTGAGCTGGGCCAACGGATTACAGATCTCAATCGGAATCGGCGCAAAGGCGAGTTTCTACGCTGCTGTCGCTTGCAGTGTGCCGAGGAGACGCCGGCTGTATTGTCGGTTCCATGGAATAATATTTAGGAGTTAGGAGAAGACAAGGAGTACACGTTCATACCTCACAATTGTAACATTTAAACAATGCTAATAAATAATAATAATAAATTTAAAATTGTTTATTAGTTTGTGTTAAAAGAGCTCTTTGAAATACTGGGTTTATTTCGGTATGTCTAGGAACCCGGTCTTAACTCTTGATGCAGCTCAGTGGGTGGAGGCCATCCTTCTCCATTGGTTTTCCATAGGCCTTGCAAATGTGTGGTTTGCTTATCAGCCCGCCGATTCTGAGAGCCAACACCATGCGCTTTCTCTGTGGGAGACTCAAGGCTTTTGATGATCTCACGGACTCTGACTTTGCATCTATAGTTGTCGAGCACTCTCTGTGTTGTATATGTTTCCCAAGGACCTGGATCCAACCTCAGTGTAACCAGTGACTCTGCCTCCCGTTTAGCTATGTGCAGCCGGTGGTGAGCTCTCAGGTCGGGTCTCTAGCGTACAGTGAACCTTTCTGTCTCTCAAACATGGTAATGCCAAGTCTGAGGCCACTGACGCATGAGCACGTCGGCAGCAAGCATACCGGCGAGCTCGGGCGGAAACATGTCGAGGTACGCTCAGGCGCCGTCGGATAAGACCGCCTCCAGTCAAATATTGCCAACATCTAACTGTCATGCCGACAAAAGAGTTAGGTGGGTAGTCTGAGCGTGGATTCGATCCAACCCCTTCTGCCTAGTGACCTGTTCTTCAGAAGGACGACCAAACTGATGCGCGTCTCAGATCCGAACGGCGTCTTGTTGGTGGCTGATAAGTCTGCCGGCAGTAGAGGCCACTGCGGTGGCGCAGCTGTGTGACGAGGCAAGGAAGGCAGGAAAGGTCCGCGGCCGAGCGAATGCCCATTCCAACCAGCTGGACCGGTAGGCTTGCCTGCGTCCATGACTTATCCTCGAGCGTCAGGTCATTGATGTTTTCCAAGGCTATCCTCACCTGGTCGTCAGGATCTAAAGTGTTTGACGGCAGAAGGAAGACGGGTGAAGTCTGTAGTACGTACAAGACCTTTTGCACTCCCGTTGCGTGCCGGAGCAAAATGTAATCTTGATGTCTTCCGAGACGGGCCAGCTGCTAGTAAAGCGGGGAGAGTTGTTCGTTCCTCTCGGCCAGTACCGGGCCAATCATGTCGGGGAACATCATTGTACCCAGCAGGTCCAGTTCACACCGGTTCTTTACAAGGATGCCGGGGAACTCTTCGAGCACCTGCGTGTCTCTCTCTGTCTTCAAAACCCTGTAGAAATAGCTCGTATTTAGAGAGATTGAGCTGCAGCCCGCTCCATTGCTCAAATGCTCTAAGATCATTGATGTCTCTGAGTAACGCCCAAGGATCGTTGTCAAGAGAAGTCCCATTTTTGAGGTAGAACAGAGGGACCCTGAATGTCACCTGCGGACAACCGGCTGATGAACCGGCATCTATTATAGACGCCATGGAGTAAAGTAATTGATTAAAATAATTGAGATAATGCGTTCAGACCTCACAACTATAACATTGTTAATATGCAATAATAATATTAATAATAATTATAATAATAATAGATTTACGTGACCCGAGTACGTGGCGGACTGACATTTGGTCTGCATACCATACAGCTTGTTCGCACCTTATCTTTAAAAAATCTATTTTAGATTGCAGTGGCACGCTTCGAAATTGAATGACATTATATATCACATGTAAATTAAATACTTTAGACCTGCGTTTTTTTATAGATGCATTGTACATATATATATATATATATATATATATATATATAATACAAAAACAAACAATTTGTTTATTATCACACGTGTTGTGTAGAAATAGTACAGTTAAAATATGTGCATATGTTTACATACACACATTTAGTCATATAAACTTAATAGATATGTAAAACTATGAAGTTATGACGTGGGCCTGGTTCTCTAGACTGGCTAGCGAGGGTGAAAACCGTGCACGGCAAACCTAGTCACCACATGGCGGTTAGATCGACTCGGCCCTTTCCATGCCTGGTTTTGCATTGCTCCGGTGCTGAAGAAGTTGACATCGATTTCGGCAAACTTGCACTTCTACATTTTGAGGACATTGACGTAATTGGGAGATGCCGGCACGTCAAAGCGTCGCTTTAGCTCCTCGACGAATAAAGGGGTGCCGGTGAGGAGATATACAAGTCGGTTGCGGGCTGAGCAATGGAGGCCAAGGACTCGCTTGAGGTAAGCTGCCTTCAGCTTATTTAAGTGCTCGAGGCAAGCTAGGGTGAAATCATTCCAGATTATTTCTATACCGTAGGTGGCCATTGGAGCAATCTTTAAATCGAACAGCCTTAATGCCTTTGGAATGGACAACAGGGTGCGGCTTTCTAATTGTGGTCATCGCGACCAGCGCTTTTCTGCATCTTTCCTTGATATGTCGCAGAAAACAGCTGCCGTTCGGCGTTAGAAGCAGTCCCAAGTAAGGTAACTTACTGACGTAAGGAAGATGGGAACCGGCTAAACGGAGCGCATCATTAGCAGCTAAGCCCCTACCTTTCCTAAACTTCATGGCTACTGTTTTCGTCAGGTTAACGGTTAGTCTAAGCTCAGACGTGGCCGCGTGAAGTCTGGCTAAGGCCTGTTGAACCTGAAAGCGACTCTTCCCGTAGATGACGAGATCATCTGCGTACAATATCAGGTCTACCAGATTTCTCGGGCTTCGGATTTTCGCGGGTAGGTCCTTAATAAGGACTGAGAAAAGCAACGGGCTCAGGTTGTCGCCCTGCGCAACACCTGTAGTCTGATAAAAAGAAGGAAGTTCGGACACACCGTCATCTATTCTGATTTTGTTGCTTTGGAGGACGGCCGCTAATAGGTTAAAGACGGCAGGAGCGACACCAACTTCGGCTAGAGTTCGCAGAATAATGTCCCTGGGCGCTAAGTCGAAGGCGGCTTTGAAATCGACGAATACAGCGTACAGAGGTTGGTACTTTGCTAGAGCCTTCCTGATGGCCTCCAGCAGATTAGCGCATGCCGTAATCGTAGAATGATTTTGTCGGAAGCCGTGCTGTTCAGTTGGGATAACGTCAGTAATCTCTAAGAACCGACTTAGTCGTCTGGCAAGCAGCGACGACACTAATTTGTAGCATGTGCTCTTTTTTGCTATACCGCGCCAGGAGGTCAGCTGGGTTGGGTCACCTTTTCCTTTAGGGATGACGAGCAGTGTAGCTTCGAGCCACTGAGATGGGATCGTGCCAGCGCGGAGGCATTCGTTGAACAGTGCCGTCCAGGCATGGAGCCAAATAGGTGCTCTCTTTAGATGCTCATTCTTCACTAGATCGGGTCCCGCTGCTTTGTTGTTCTTCAAACTCTGAAGAGCGAGGATCACGTCTTCCACCGTGAAGGCCGTCTCGAGACGCTGTCTTTCACTGAGAGTGACCTCATCCCAGGCCATATATATATATATATAATATATATATATATATATATATATATATATATATATATATATATTTAGTGTAGTTAGTTAATCATACTTCGTTATAAATATAGGCCAAATACCGCTTAATGCCCTAAGTAAGCACTAAGAGTTATTCGACACAACGGGAATTGCCTTTGTTTTAAGAGGGCAGTCTCTAGGTGTGAGTGAGTTGGTGGCAATCAAAAAAACATACGCTTTTTGCATCGTTCTTTCGTTCAAAAATGAGCTCGCACTGGTGGTGCACGGCCCCGGCCGGCCCCCGGTGACCGTCGGCTGTTTCTAGCCTAAAACGGCTGGTGGTGACAGTCAAAGAAGAATAAGACCCTCGGCGTCCTGGCTCAAACCGCCATTCAGTAACACCGTGAAAAAAATCGAGCGCGCACGCAGCGTTTCTGACTGGTAAGATGTTGGCAAAGTTGCCATCGATCGACCGCCCGATCCATAGATTGGATGACAATATATAATTGTGAATAGAGACATACGTACGCCCGCCCACTCTTATAATGGATTTGAGAATAAACGAATGACTGGACGACAATTACTAGCATATGAAATCCTGCGCCTAATAAGGTAAGGCATCAGCGAATGGGATGTCGCTCTAACCTAAGCCGGTATTTGCTATGACCAAACGATTACTTTTTGAGGTCACTTCTCTTTCGCCTGCATTTCTGTTCTGGCGGTAACGGTTGGGACAGCTAAGGGCAACCTGAACTGCCACGCGACCAGCTGCCGACGCTACTACGATAGGGGAGGGTCTGTTTATTAATTTATTATGAACAGATCTTGTCTATTAGGGCACGCAGGTCGTAATGATCCAATACATAAGGACAAAAGGAATAATTATATGTGTGTGTGTATCTGCGCAGAAAGTCAAACTGTTAGTTGGAGGCGTTATGCCTATGGTCGTGACACGCCAGCTGTATACATCCGTTAAGAAGTTTCGAGCTAGTTAGCGATGCGATAACATGCGGGATGATAGAGAGAGGGATAGAGCTGAGTAGAGGAGAGTGGGTAGAGACGCCTCTCCCACGGCTTCGAAGTATTGCCAAAGTAGCACCGAGCCTGGGGGGTGGGGAGGAATCCGGGTTTAGTGGGTTTGTTAGTCCTAAACTAGTCACGCAGGCTGCTAGTGGTGCAAGTGCATCATGCATTCCCGACACCTCCCAGATAAAAAAAAAAGCTTGTTAGTCAGCGGTATCGGCTAACGACTGAGTGACTAATGAGTGGCCGCCAGCCATTATCGGCATCATCATCATCGCCATTATCACTACAACCAACACAATGGTCATAACCAGCAACTAATAGTTACTAGTGTGTTTCCATTTGTTCATCGGTCCGCGTAGTAGATGTCCAATAACTAGGCGCGCAAGATTCGATACGCCGTAATAAATATATGTGCTGTCACCTTGCATCCGTCTTTAGGGCGGTGGCGAGGCCGCCGTAGGCCTGCCGTAGAAAGGTCAGTGTAGTGTATGAGATGGATATTGATGATAGCGATGATCCGTGATGAATTAGATAGATAGAAGCGCGCCACCAGGGGGCAGAGGAATACGTGCCACCAGGGGGCGCCAACAGTGTTGTACAGATTGGGATGAAATAAAAACTGAAAAGTCATTCTGGCGTCGGCGTTGGTAGAGCCGGTAACTCTAGCGGTGAGTGTCCTTATTGTTCCGTACGTAGACACTACATTGGCGCAGTCGACTTGACTGAACCTAGCGGTCAGTCTTATAGTAGCGGACAGAACGGACAGCGCACGATAAAGAGTAACGCGGTGGTTGGTGACAGTGGTGGTGACGGAGTTGGTGACGGTTGGAGGAACGGAGAGAGATGGCAACATACGGACCAGTACCGCCGCCACAATTCATGCCGGTGGCCGGGCCGCTAGCAGCGGCGATAGAAGACTGGTTGGAGGCGTTCGATGCATATTTGGACGCGCACCCAGGCGCGGAGAGATTCGACACAAAAAGGAAGTGCGCGCTCCTTAAGAATGCACTAGGATTTGAGGGAATGCTACAATATAAAGTGATAAAGGATAGGCCAGTGGAGGCCGGAGGTGATGAATATGAAGAAATGAAAGCGCGACTGGTGGACAGATTTGCACAGAAGAAGGGGCTGGCAGCGGCCCGCGACGAATTTCATAGGCGACGGCAGCGACCGGGGGAGCCAGTGGAAGAATACGTGGCCGAGCTGACGCGGATGGCGGCGAAATGTAAGTTTGAGCAATTCAGCCCTGAAGAAGCCATCAAGACACAGCTCACCACGGGGACGTCGATTCCGAGGTTGCGTGAGCGGCTGCTATTAGAAGACGACGACCTCAAGCTGGCTCAGGCGCGTGAAATAGGAATCCGCCTCGAGCGCAACATGGCGGAGGCAAGGCAGCTAGAGCGAGACGTCGCGGTGGCGGCGATCAGTCGACGTCGGCAGCCGGGAGCATCTAACCACATCCCGGATATGTTTTCACGATTACCAAATACTGATAAATTTGAAGTGAATGATGCAACAGAAATAGTAGTATCGTATCTGACACAAGATGTAAAACCACTGAACTGGGAAGAAATTGCACGATTGTCTAGAATAGATTCCGAGCTAACACAGGTACGGGGGTGGATGCGGCACAGGAAACCCTCGCCAAAAGATAGAGTGTGGGCCTCCGTAATACATGAATTGTCAGAAGTGCAAGGAGTAATGATGCGTGGAGCCAGGATTGTGTTACCCGTGGCGTGCAGCTTACAGGCGTTCAAGTTGGCACACGACGATGCGCACCAAGGAATCGTCCGAACGAAGCAGCGACTACGGGAGCGATTTTGGTGGCCCGAAATGGATAAATTCGTGGAAGAAGCTATCCGAAACTGTGGACTGTGTGCTCGACACGACAAAACAGCACGCCCCGTGACCGCTCCGATTCGAACGACTCCGTGGCCGAAGCAACCGTGGACAAGGTTAGCGCTAGACATCCGTGGACCTGACATATCAGTGGGAGCTCAGCAGCGGTTCGCAATAGTGGTAATTGACTACTATTCGAAATGGGCGGAGGTGGAGCTCGTCCAAGAGGCAACCACAGAAAAGATAGTGGATTTCCTACACCGACTATTTCATCAGGAGGGGGTGCCCGAATATCTAATATCGGACAATGGCTCGCAAATGACTAGCACAGCATTCGCCGAGTTCATGAAGAAATTTGGCGTAATCCATCAGTTGACCCCTGTGTACCATGCGGCGGCAAATGGCCTGGTGGAAAGGTTTAACAGAACGCTGGGGGGATTCTTCGAAACCGCTAAACAGCTGGGGGGAGACTTCAAGAAACGGATCAGAGAAATGGTGGGAGCATATAACGCCACTCCACATGCAACCACGGGTCTCTCCCCAGCCACGCTACTTCATGGTCGATCGATGCGAACTCGATTGAGTGTGACAGCTCCAGGGGAACCCGCTCGAGGCGATGCACCAAGTCGCGAACACACCGAGAGGCGTCAGCGAGCACAGAAGGAATACGCCGATCGGCGTAGAGCAGTCACGGATATAGCGTTGAGCCCAGGTCAATGGGTGCGCATAAGACGGCCAATCGTAAGGAAGGGAGAGAAGAAGTACAGCCCGCCGATCCAGGTAATGGAACGGAGAGGGGCGGATACGTACGTGCTGGCCGATGGTAGAGTATGGCACCGGAACAGACTAGTGTCCGCCAAGCAACCGCCTGAAGTAACGGCACAACAGCAGCAACAACATAGGCCACTGATTGGCAGGTGGACCGGAACAACGGTTTCGGCAGGGGGGGACGAGGAATCAGAGGAGCAAGAAGTATCGGAAGAACAAACGGAGGAAGAATCATCATCAGAGCAATCGTCGGAACCGGAAGAATACATATCAGCGGAAGAGAGGGACGAGCAACCGGAGTTGAGGCGGTCAAGGAGGACAAGAGCGGCACCAAAATATTTAGATAATTATGTAAGATAAATATAGGTAGTAGGTAACATTAAAAAAAAAAAATGAAGGGAGGGAGAGTGTAGTGTATGAGATGGATATTGATGATAGCGATGATCCGTGATGAATTAGATAGATAGAAGCGCGCCACCAGGGGGCAGAGGAATACGTGCCACCAGGGGGCGCCAACAGTGTTGTACAGATTGGGATGAAATAAAAACTGAAAAGTCATTCTGGCGTCGGCGTTGGTAGAGCCGGTAACTCTAGCGGTGAGTGTCCTTATTGTTCCGTACGTAGACACTACAGTCAGCTGCAGCCAATGCCATAGTAAATGTAGGCTTGTATCTTGAAATCGGATCCGGGACTTCGGCCGGGTACTGTTAAGTGTTCGGAACACCAAAAACACCGTCCCGGGCGACTTTGTCCTTGATCCATGGTATGCTTTATGGTATCATGGAAACCGCTGCAGTCTGCACGCCTGAGGCAGGCTAAATAATTCCGTTGATGGCATATCAACGATAACTAGCTGTTCGGCAAGACATTTGGTAGGCGAATCAGAGAATATGGCTAACTAAAGCAAGCAATGGCGCGATAAACAGAGCTGTGGGACAAGAGAAAAACAAAGCCCAGAGCATCATGTTCTCGTTCGGATTCCGCCCACCCGACTGTCTATTAAGGCGAAAGTTTCGACTTACGATAATAAGTCAAGGTATCTCTACCAGAAAGTTCAAGATGTGTGCGTGTGCAGTTGCGCTTGTATATATATATATATATATATATATATAGAGCTGGCACATACATCCTACTACTTCTCCGTCATGCGCAGGCGTACAACCGTGCCGAATACTATTCGCGTTCCTGTATGTCTTACTACGTTATTCCAAAGCAGCTATTCGAATTTCAACCGGTTTAGTTGCTACGCCACATTGTTAATAAATAATAATTTTTTTTGAACAAAGGTTTATTTTATCAGTATGTACATGTATCACAATTACTTACATATCACTTAAATAACATCTACAATATTGCATATAGTATTCTTATTGCTTGAGTGTCGGTGACCACTCAGCATCATCTTGGCGTTGCCTCTCTGTAATTCTAATGACACTCTCTGTCGGAGGAACGCGGTCGATCTTGACTCCGCTGTGGCCTCAACTAGCTTATTTCCAAGCTCTTTTGCCAGTTTGAGTGCATCCTTGCCCCAAACGCCAGATGACTTGTTTGACTCTTGACTATTATTAGTAGTAGTAGTAGTAGCAGTATTTTAGCAAATGGACAAGATCATCGCCCTTGCCCTAGCATATAAGACTCAGGTGGGACTTGACCTGCCAGGGGCATTTTAAGGTAGTAGATAACCTATCCATATTCTCTGTTGAATAAGAGCCTTATTTTTGGTGCGTTTTCTCGTCAATTTTCTAGCCTTGTGAAATCCATGCGCATCAGTCGTGTGTATTTGACATGAAGGTACGACATGAGATTTGACATGAGCCCAAAGTCCCCTCTAGCGGTGCACTTGTTATGTTTGGTTTACTACAATCGCACATGCTTTACACAATATTAATATACATTCATGAGGAAGATGGCTTCATCCCCAATGGCCAATCGAAGCTCTTCTAATACACTTAATCCTCACTGGAGGTTGTCATCTTCCACCATCGTTGTCTGCTTTTTAATTCGACTCAATTTACTGCTCGAACATTGACAACAATAGCGCCATCTGGCAGTGGGCTGGATATTAACTCACACGGAAGACTTTCAGCTAGCACTGCAACATGAACGACTGCTCTCCACACTGGCTGACTGAGTGACTGAAGACGATATGTATCTAGATCACGCGGACTCGGTTCCCAAGATGCCTGTAATTCATCATGGCCATCACCATAATCGCCATCATTATAATAGGTGGACAAAATAAGCCCTGCTAGCGTCGCCCAGCGTTAATTTCGCCAGCCGCTTCTTCGAAACGTAAAAATCCCGTATAATTCGAGAAAAGCTCCGCTGAAACTCACTGTCTCTCTCTCTCTCTCTCTCGCTTAATCGCATGCCTAGACAGTCAACTTTCTGGTCTGTCCTTCGTCCCCTACGGACCTGGAATCGCCGTAAGGCATATGCTTAATGCACTGAGCGCTGGACATGTTGAAATATCTGAAGTTGCCCCAACTGTCCTTGTGGCAGCAGCGTGGCCGCTGACCCTCAGCGGGATAGTTTATCATCTATTCTCAATGAGCCTCGCTCAACGCTATCGGCTCTCGCTGAACGCTAATCAACGATTCCTCTTTTCTGTGCTACCGATAATAAAGCAGGTCCCATTAGGACTGCCTTAGTTGCGAATTTGCTTCGAATGCGTAGACGTAATGCATCTGGTCATCAAGACCAAGGCGACCAAAGAATGATATTTAAGCTGCCACACCGCACCTTTTTCTATCGAAACAGAAAGAAGGGCGTTACGGCAGAGTTGCAAATATTGATTTATCTGGCTCTCTGGATGCTCTCTTGACAGCTAGGGCAATATTTGATACTACTAATGCAGCGTAACCCGCTCAGCTGCGCCTGGGTAAGGTAAGCGTATGCTGTGTACGAATAGTACATTCACAGCATTCACGACACTCAACTAACCCGAAAGCATTTGTAAAAGCTGTAAAAGCTTTTTGTTGGGTGCACGTAAAAATTGACATAATGCGATGGCATGCAATGTTACATCAGGTTATCCGCACGGCTAAGTAACATAAGTCTTACGACCACTAGCTTATAACGTAGCTACTCTATGTTTGCAAACAGTACATTCTGTATAAGTTTGTGTATGTGGCGCTCCTAGGCTAATGACAGATGCTTATATACTTCCAACAGCATAACAGTAAGTAATACCGAGCCTGGGAAGATGGAGAGGAATCCAGATTTAGTGGGCTTGCAAGACCCACACTTGTTAGGCAGGCTGCTAGTGACGCATGCGCATCATGTGTTCCCAAAGCCTCTTAGAAAAGATAGGCCAAACAGTAGTACTGTGATTAAGGGGGTAGAAGCACCGAATTCGACGTCGCTAAGGAAGCGCAAACTTATCGAATTTAAGCTTGGCTACTCTTCATGTGCACGTATAACCTTGGATCCTATGGAAACACTTTTTGACTCGTGGCGTGATGCATACTCTCTGCTGCGCCGACACGCCTGTCGCTGTGGTCTTCTAGAGGCGAAACAAAACTTTCCTTTAGAATGTTCTCTATGTTTGGCCCACAGAAGACGTCACTAAGCACAAGATTCACCCGATACAGTCTATCCTGGTTTGAATTCGAAAATTACGACTTATTAGATCTATTTCTGCGCTCATCCTTTTGATAACAAAAATTCATACGGCGAATGGCCGTCCTCAAGCTATTGAAATGGCAATTTTTGGCTTGCCTGTAGAAGCTCTAGTATCTTTCGACTTATAGATATACTTTGACTCTATTTTGTGCAAGTTAGTTGGTGTTTTGTCAACTTTATCAAGTTAGCGTACAATTCTTTCGTTTTAATTATAAGGAAAAAAAACATTCTTATTCCTCAGTCAGTCCCTCGCGAAACTTAATACTACCAAGGTGCAATTGGCACTGCGGATAACAGCCGCCCCGTAGACATATTTGACTTTCTTCTGCGCAATAATCTCTTACACTGTGGGCCCTCGGGGAAATTTTAAATTAATTTTTTTTCAAACTTCGTAGAAAAAAAGCCAACACTTTAATACATACGGATATGAATAAATATTTAGCGCTGCGGCTAAAAGACATCTAAGAGAGTGAAATACGTTCGCTCTAGCAGGAGAGCTTGTCTTCTGAGTTTCGGAGTACAATAGGCCTAGATTGCCCTGAAAAATGTATTATATATTTTCTGAACACTTTCGCAACCGAAGGGTGAGGTTACTCAGAGTCAGTTTTCTTTTTTAATCGACAATACATCGCAGCCTAGTTGATAGTGACGATACGATCTTTTAGATAATTGGCCACGCGCCAAAGATACTTTGACACAAACATCGCGAAAATGATCTCTTAGAGCAATATGTGCGATGAGATTAATGAGCGGTATGGTGCGGCTTGTCGAAACGACGGTCGTGGGAATGCCGACGCCAACGGAAACTTCCGCAGTATATATATGTTTATATATATATATATATATATATATATATATATATATATATACAGGTAGTTCAATAAGTTTTTAGAATGAGCTTTTTAGAATTCCAATTTTGGCGCGCTTCCACCGCTATTAGGAACTGCAACTTTTCGACTGCCAGCAGTCAAAATATTATGGTGATTGGCCGTTGCGATTTCGTTTGATCGCTTTTCCCGTGCAACGTATCGGCGTGATTTTGAAAAATGGAGAAAAAAGAGTTTCGAGTGGTTATCAAGCATTTTATTTCAAAGGTTGGAATGGGACCCAAGTGAAAACTGAGTTAGACGAGGTGTACGGTGACTCTGCGCCATGTTTTGCCACTGTTTCCAACTGGATTAATGAGTTAAAAAGAGGTCGCAGGAGCACCGGGATGAACTACGTTCAAAACGCCCAAAAACGGCAACTGATTAGGAAAACGTGGAAAAGGTGCGGAAAATCGTTGCCGCAGATAAGCGAGTGAACATTAGGGAGATAGCGGAGGCCTTGGGGATCAGTTTGGGTAGTGTGCATTTCATCCTGCACGAAAACTTGAAGATGAAAGAGCTCAGAGAAAAATGGCTGCCGCATTTGCTCAACCAAGGCCAAAAAAACGCGCCTGTTTTCGCTTCACAGCGAAATTTGGCCAAGATGTCGAACAATCCGTCGGATTTTTGGCGCAGATTCATGACCGTCGATGAAAGCTGGGTCCATCACTACACTCCCGAGACCCAAGAAGCATCTTGCCAATGGTGTGCACCTGATGCAGGACCTCCGAAGAGGGTGCGGACAACGGCATTGACCGGAAAGGTGATGGCTACAGTTTTTTAAGACCAACGTAGAATAATGCTGGTCGACTACCTTGAGAGCGGTAAAATGATCACAGGAGAATATTAGGCAAGACTGTTAGACTGCCTTTAGCAAGAACTCATCGTGAAACGGCCCGCTTTGCAGAAGAAGGTTGTCCTGTTTCACCAGGACAATGCTCCTGCACACAAGTCCCGGCAAGCATCGGCAAAATTGGCCCAACTGAGGTTCGAACATATTGAACAACCTTCCTATTCTCCAGACCTGGCCCCCTCTGATTATTTCCTCTTCGGACATTTGAAGAATAGTCTCGGTGGAAAGCGTTTTTCCAGCAATGAAGAGGTTAAGGCTGCTGTCAATGCCTATTTTCAGTCTAAAGACGCGGAATTCTACTTAAGAGGTATAAAAGCTCTGAAATCTTGGTGGGAAAAGTGTATTGAGCATCTCGGGGAGTATATCGAATAAGATAAATTTAAAAACATGATTTGGAAAATTCTTGGTTTTCATTCTAAGAACTTATTGAACTACCTGTATATATATATATATATATATATATATATATATATATATATATATATATATATATATATATATATATATATATTTATATATAATATTGTGATGATTTATTAATCATTTGCAAAACGTTTGCACACTCGGCAGTGCTCGCCTTAATAAAAATTGGGGCAAAAAGGTGTCATGTGAGGTTAAAAATCACCTGTCCGTGTCCTTGCTTGATGGTAGCCCCCGCTCATATGGACTCGGTGCGAGCGGTATATCCTCAAGGTCCCTTGCAAGGTTAGGACGGTAAGATCCATAAGATTTCTCTTCGTGACGCCGAGCTTCAAGAGCGTACTCGGAGTCCCATACATCACTCATAGAGACAGTAATGGAATTATTTATTATAATCATTTTTTACCCTATTACCAAAATAAGAATGGTATTACTTACTGTTATAATTTATTTGAGACAAAATATTTCAATAACAAACTAAACTAAAATATGAAAAATCACAGATCAATGAGGATGTGCACTTCTCGTTCCTCGAGAATTGTGTACAAAAGGTTAAGGTTTGCATAAAAAGAAGGGAGGGAATATGAAAATGGACAAGCGGCCTTGCTTACGTTTTAGTTTTATTTCTTTTACAACTCAACTGAATTTTCCAAGATATATGATATATAATAGATATATTGAACTAAAAACGTTCTATACGACGCTAGCGTCTGCCTTACGTTGAGAGCACAGTCGACAGACGCATTCCGCGTACTCCTTGGGGAAGTTCGTATTTGAACGGACCCAGTGATGATAGCCATGAACTGTGTATCGAGGAGCAGTTCTGCTAGAGAAATTATGCGCTTGATGGCACCCAGGTTGTAATAAGCGAACATTGTGTCATTTGCACATCACAAATATGGCCTTCTGAAATTCCTGTCGTGGAAAATGTAAGGCCTGAAAATAATGGACTACAAATCTAGGAAGCAAGGAAATACCCAAATGGTGACCTTCGGCTCTATCTTAGGGGGACCAAGGGCGGAGACCAACAGGCTTTTGCTACAAACATTAGGATAAGAGCAAGCCTAAAACCCCAAAAAAAAACAATTTACCCCTATCAGGTCGTTCTGTGGAAGTGTGTTAAAAAATGCTGGAACTTGAGGCCTGTAGGAGGCCTGACTAGTTACGCTCGACGGCCTAAAAAACTGTCCTACTCTGGATTTTTAAAAACAAGTCCCGAAAACTCTCTCAAACGCAAACGTCCGAAATGTGTTCGAGTTTCAAAAGTGGTTCTAGCCGACCGGTGGTTTTCCGTGGCTCGGCTTTTTGGATGTGTATACATGTATATAATCCATTGTGTACAACAAAAACGTATATAGGTGTTAACAGGCGCTCGCATGCAGTTTGTGCATATAATATATATATATATATATATATATATATATATATATATATATAATGTGCTTGCGAGAATGCTGAATTCAGCTGCTCCAGTCATGGCCGGTTGTTTGGCAAATATTACTAGTCTCTCTCTTATGCCAGAGGATTTCCCATTTTGGCTGAAGGACAGTCGTGATACCCTTAAACAAGAAAAGGGTGAATGAAACTCCGGCTGCCATATTTTCAGTTGCTAAATACATTTTACACGGCTCTGAAAATACTGTGGTCACCGTTGAGCCGGCTGCAAATAAATTCGGCTCTTGTAGAGCTCGATTTATTGAGCTTTCTCTTGCTCACAGGTGGCACATTTACCTGACCCAGTTAAGAGCACAGAGTCAGTCCGGTTACTCGTCTACGTACGCGCAGCATCTAGCATAAATCATCCTTTTCTCTATTAAATACTTGAGCACTTAACCATGATATTTATAGTAAGACTTATATGTTCCGGTTATTATACCCGTACCGGAGACGGAGTCTACTTGAAAGCCGTTTAACATCGGAACTCTTTAAGACTATTTTGATCGTTCTGCAAATTGTGTGTTTAAAAATCCAGATGAAAAAGCTCGATACAGCTATAGCGTTTGCCGATAATACCAAATTATCATTCAACGTTGATCACTTGATTGTTGATTTAGATCTAAGCAGATCGCTAGCGCTACTAGGAAGGTCTATCAATTATTTAACAGCAAAAACCAGGTTTAGTTGTTAACGCAAAAAGACCAATTCTGTACTGTTTTGACTCCGCAGATGGTACTGCGCTCACGAGACGATTTTCAGCTGCAGAGGCACATAATTATTTTTCTTAGAGCACTAAGTGTCTTGGCCTTGTACTATACGAGAATATAAAACAGTACCCCCACCTCGATAACGTCGCATCGAAATGATATGCATTAAACTCAGCGTTGAGTCGCATACCTATGCTTACGTTCCTCATTGAGGACTTGCCCCGAGTTTAGAGAACATTGTTTCTACCAGTACTTTGTTACTGTATTCTAATTGGGAGAAGCTGATACAGTGTGATACACCGTAGAGCTGCGACCTTCCAGAGCAATGTGCTGCGAGCTATATTATCTAGGATACATAGAGACTCAGTTAGTGATTAGTACTTTATTCATTGCCTTCTCCCTGTTGATAGACTGTATACGATGTACAGTCACACGACATACCTTAGTTTTAATTTATCAAGTCTCGAGCGTGTCATTACTTTCAAAGCTTCTATTGAGGGTTCATTCCCAAATATAGTCATTGGTAAACTTGCCTGGCTCTATTTGTGCTGTAAATTAAGGGTAGGTTTAACATATAATGTATCCAAACAGTTTCATATGTTATGTTATTCTAACGTTATTAGGTTATATTAATATCATTATATTACTAACTATGATTTTGAGGACAAACGTTAAAATAAGCTATTGCATCTACTGGTAAGCGACTGATGTTGCTCTCCAAAGTAATGGCGTGCTGTGAGATGCAGTGATCCAGGATAAAAATGACTTGCCAACCGTGAGACATGAGCCGTCACGATTTCGAGTCGTACTGTTCTTGTTGGGCTAGTTCCAGGGTACATCATGTACACTGCCTCCGTGCGTTTAAGTGTTGCAGTTCATGGGTGAGCTTTTATTTTTTAATTCTACGCGACTTATTTGTTTGCGACTTATTACGAGAACTCAAGCGCTTCGAAAAGAAGTTCCGCGAGTAAACCACGTTTAAATAAAAAATACGTGTAGATCATTTACTATGTACGTTTGCAGCTGGCTACAAATCAACTAGACATGTATATGCTCTATTAACAAGAATTTACCCAGTATGCCCGCTGTACTACGGCTCACGATTTGTTTAAAATTTCAGTCTTACCTAGAGTTTGGGTACGCCTATTTAACTTTCTCAGCTAGTAATTCGACCCTTTGAAGATGGGCAAGGTGACATCTAATATAGTGCGAGACACGTTTAATAATGTGTGGGTCTTACGCGTTCTCTCGTACGACTGTTTTCATGGGTCCTATTAGACACATATGTATATGCACATAATTACTAAGGCACATTAATATGCCAAAACAAGGAGGAGAGAAATAATTTTCATTCTCATCTCTAATCATTACTGACGTACCCGAAAATTCAAATGTGTGTACGTGTTTTGGACTTGCTTCTAAAACAGTGTCTCAGTTGCCTTAGCGCTTAAAAGTCAGTGCTGTACGACTACTTCATTAACTTAATAAGCATAGATATTTAATTAGGCCACTAACAACGGTGACGTGGCCTTCTCTTGGTGTATGCAATGTATAGTCATCAATCTAATCAGGCAGTCAAGAACGATAAACTGAGGCTTCTGCTGCAGTGCTGCTTATGCGCTAAGAACAGCATTCAATACCTTTTTTTTTTTTTTTTTTTTTAGGAGGTGAGGTGCAGTCACGCATACTGCTGCGAGAAAGGAGTTTCCATGACTTTGTGGATCGACCCCCTGATGGTGTCGCGTGAGCCCATTAAACCCAACTCCCTTAAATTCACTCTCATGACGCCCAGTCTCCATAGAACGTTTGGGCATGTACAATAGTGCCCCTGTTTGAACAAAGGCAGAAAGAATCAACGAAGCAGGATGCGGGTGCTACGAACTCAGAGACTTCTAGGTTATGCCTGGCGTATTGTACGGTGGACATTAGGGCAGTCATGGCCATTTCCGGCGTGATAACATAGGACAGCATGACAACGGAGAGAAAGGAGTGCTACATTATCGTGGATTTGTTTATAAAACCTTGTTAGCACTTTAGAGTGGACAATTGTCTCCGCGCGAACATGTGATCGCAAATAAAAAAGGATGCGACGAGGACATGCACGCTGAAAGAATAGCAGTAAGAGCTAACAACAGCTATGGAGGCAGGTCCCGGAGGTTTCGGATGAGCCACGAGACTTTTTCGGACTACCTTTTTAGACTTCGCACGGACCGACGTTTCACTTCACCCAAAATGGTGGTAGCGGAACAAAAACGACTTAGCACATACATTTCTCCTGCATTGCTCAAAGTTTTCCGAGAAGAGAGGTGCACGGGAGCGCATATTGCTGGGCGCACCCACCCGAGCTCTTAATCTATCATCGTCTCTGTCCTTAACCTTAGCCCATTGACTAGTCAATTCACTTGATCATGTTGGTCAGTTCGGCAGTGACTATGAGCCTCATACCACGCGGAACGATTCAGAGCATTTAGCAAACAACGGACAACCCTTGAATAACGCGAATGAGGAATGTTGCTCTTTGTAAAAACCGCCCAAAGAATACTTCAGAGGGGCCATCAGGAGCCATAGACGGCGCCCTGTAGTGGGTAAGCTGGAACGAGTAGTTATATTGGTAGTCTGATTTGCGTGACTATGATGTCAATCAGAGTTAGTAGTATGTTTTTCGTGATACAACCTTATCAGTGCTGTTAATTTGAGGTACGTAACTGGTAATCTGCTTCTGCTCTTTGATTATCGGAGCAGCAGGAGGTCGTTACCCCGTTCTGAACAACAGCAGAGAAAGACCGTGTCGAAAACGAGTCATTTCGAATATGATTCGTTAATGCTAATCACCGCAGCGACAGCAAGATGCCAGCACTGTGTCAGTGGCCATAACCAGGCCAGTTTGGACGTTGTCGGCTGAATCTGAGAGATTGTTCTCGGTAGGAACGAACATTAAAGTGTATATTATTAACTAGTTTATTAGTGCTTACATTGAGCTTGCCGAGACTTTTCTATGCGTTCAATTCCCATCAAAATGATTGTTTGGGCATACTCTTGCCTGTGGGGGTCATACCACGACATACTCCTGGTATAGCAAAAAGTGAACTCCCTAACAGAGCGCGGTCCAACCGGTTTGCGGATTATTTAAAAATATAGACACCTTAACCAAAAATAATATTTCACGAGTTGCTATCAATATTGTTTTTGGTTGGTACGGCAAAAAGTCGTAGTCGACTCAATGAACTAAAATTCAAGGTACCTTTTCAATGGCGCGCACGTGGTGGCCTACCAACTAATTTAAATTTAAACCAATGCGAACGTTTTCTAATTATTTTTAGGTGGTAGTAGTTTATCAACTCGATTTTAACCAGCGCCTTGCAAACGTTGCAATATCATGCATGCAGATCCGCAAGCCACAACAAATGCTTCATTGCATAATGATCTGACTTTTATTCGCACCCTTTTAGAGGGTTATTACCGCAGTAAGTCTAGTAGTTACGAGGGAATTTACTGGCAGCCCAGTTGGGAAATACAGCAAAATACTTGCCAAAAATGTAACGCACATCTCTATATAGAGTGATTTAAAGGTGTAAAGTAAATCTTGTAAAATGACCGGCAGTTAGGTAGATAGTCGCTTGTGTTCATTTCGGGTCACGGAATTTATGTGCGCTCTTGACAGGTTTCAAGGATCAAACGAATAAATAATACATTATTCTGGTGATGTTGTGCTGCATATATACAATTCATATATATATATATATATATATTACGGAAAGGGAGGGACAGATAGGGGAACTCTACTTGTACCAAGAGGACCGATAAAATATATTGACAGTACGTATAATTAGTAAGGAAGTGTGTGTATGTACCTCAGCAGAATTCGCGCGGAACAGCGTTTTTCGCATCTGATTTAAGGTAATAGGTCCCAAGCCGGGCTTAGCAGGCGTGACTTTAACGGCGATGATGATAAAGATGCGGCCCGCTCAGGCAATGCGAAGCGCAAAGCGCTGGGACCGGCCGCAGCGTCGGCCAGCACACGGGACACGACAAGCATGCATCAGACAGCCCGCTAGAGACTCGACGAGTCTCTCGCGAGACTTCGCTAGAGAGACTCGACATGTCGAGGCGGCATGCCGCTGACTGCTAGAAACGAAAACGGATAGCGCCACGCTGAACCTAAGCAAGCATAAGTGACTTCAGGGGCGTCTTCACGCGCAGGACCCGATGTATGTGGCCTTCACAGTTGAACGCCAACGACTCTCGGACTGAAACTACAGACGAAGACGCCTAGCCGTCCCACCGGAAACAGAACAAAGTCAGTCGCGAAACAGCAGACGCGTACAAGTCGAAGCCGAGAAAGAAAAAGGTGAAAACGACAAGAACAACAATGACGACAAAAAAGAGGCATGCGCGTCGAAACGAAGCTAAAGCCCTAGGCAGAGATGTTGGGAGCGACTGGAAGCGCACGCAGGACGGCGGCGACAGCAAGCCTGCTCACAGCATGCATGCATGCGACCTGCGTCCGTGCTTACGCATATAGAAAATCCCCTCGGGTATTGTAGTGCATACGTGCCGTGCAAGGGCGGCTCACAGGAGCAAATCGAAGATCAAGTACACTCCGAAAAGCGGGTTGGCCGGCTGGATTGACTGCTGTATGCTCGGGAATTTTGAGTGAGGAGGTCGCAACCCTTGGAAGAAAATGCTCCTCCGCCCACGGTGCTTTTGGCAGGTGTAGTCCTTGCAAATCTGTTCACACAACGCTTCTGGAAGTGGTAGTAGTGGTGATGCTATTGCTGCTATACCTACAAACGGAGTCGACGGCGTGACATACAGAAGTGTAACGTCGAAAAGGTTCGACGTATTTACAGGTATCAAGGCAACAGCAGAAGCCGAGTCAGGTACGACGCCCCAGGGACCCACGTTGAGAAAGCTTGAAAAGGCCAATCCTCGATGTTCGACCGTAGGTATCGTAAGTAAGTCATGGTGGTTGTCTGTCATCCAGTTAAACCGTGCCTACAACATATTTTATTTTCGGGAAAAGGGGAAGATCACTTTACATAAGCTTTGTTTTTTCCTTTTTGCGTTTGCATTCTTCGATCTACAAGACCTACGAGGACGCTTGTTGAACTGTGCAGAATATATATATATATATATATATATATATATATATATATATATATATATATATATATATATATATATGCATTTAATACAGTGACGTATAAAGGCAGCTCTATCCGAACAACGAAAACACCGGCTACCACGACTAAATCTAGCCATTTAGTTGCGCGTTTCTCTTTAGATAGCGATTAGCGTCATTTATTGTCCATGTTATAAAATATTTTAAACTCATAACTACTCTAGAGTTTAGCTCAATTAAATGGGTACGTTCTTTACAAGAAACAGTGTTTAGTGAAACAATTTCTTTAACAAAAAATACCCCTTAAAAATACTACTGTTTCATTATCAGTACAGTCTTTACCATAATGAAAATGGTATTCCACCATCTAAAAAATATTTCATATTTCTTGTTCAGTACAAACTAAGAAGAACTAGTGGAGCAGATTTTGACGTCACAAAATATCAATGAAACTAAGCATTTTATATAGGCAGACGCAAGAAAACTGTGAGTATACATCACAAGGGAACTAAAATTTTCAACTTTCTGAACTGAATCTCAGCCAAGATTTAACATCCGCGGGACTACTCCCTGGTAGCCATGAGATACACATATGCGCGTGCTGGTAACCGCAATATCTGGAATATGGGACCCATATGTCCAGCGTTAACCAAAACATTGCAACAACTGCAACATGGATAGTCAGGTGCTAAATTGCTTCGGGCCTAAAGGTTACGAAAATCTCTAGTACTTCGGGACATACTGCTACGGGATGCACCTGAGAACAGACTTTCCAAGTCTAAGAAGACTCAAGAAACGTCTAACAGCAGAGACATTCTAGAATACTAGATGAAAAACAGCTTAGTAACCAACCTGCGGGCTCAGCTGCATGCGGATTACGGCATTTTCATCAGCATTTATTAAAGACAAGAGCCTAGCGCACTGGATGGCCGCCTCCGCGACCCTACCGAGAAATTGTAGAAGTATGAATTGTGCAATGTATGCTGCTCATGAATAGAATGTACTTGAAACGGCAAGTGCGTTTCCAACACGTGCTAAATATTGCAAATACGCACACCAAGAAGTGCACAGTGTAAGTGAGCAAACAAGACGCCGCCGACATGCTAGGTGCCGTAGTTTGAGCCCGATAGCGGAAAATGAAAGGTTTTAGTGGTTAGTTGGCTAAGCGCTCCGTGGTGCTTGGATCACAACCACCCCTGTTTCACGAATAATAGGCCAGGACGGGCTACTATTAAGAACTATGTTTAAGCAAGAGTGACTGTTACTAATGAGCCACCAAGCCTTAGCGGAATTTAGGTTCGACACCTTAGCTTTCGAGTTTATCAGACAAAAGCTGTCTTACAAAACTTTATAGATCTTTAACATTGAGTGCTCAGACCAGGAACGAATCAGAATGGCAGTTCTTTCAAAAACACTGGAAGAAAACCGGTCAAAACTGTCTCGTCTGTGCAGGATATCGGCACGGTGGAGTTCACTACGGCATAAGGCCAATGCTAGCACGCTTAGACCCCTTAGTTTGGGAGCTCGGAATCATTGCTAATTCAGTTATCTAGGTCTTGGCGATTGCAAATACGTCGCACAGTGTGTTATGTTTTCCGAGAAAAAATAGTACAGCTATAATGTACAGCCCTGTTTCCCTTACAAGTTGACTGTGAAATTCTAAGCCAAATGGCCCTTTTGTGCGAAGTCTCATTTACGCACGTGATCAAGATCTCCAGCAACGATCGAATGTCTGAGCTTAAAAGCATACACTTAGTGACTGCACGCAGAACACCGCGCGAGCAGATTACAGTTTTACGTAAGTAGTATTACAGTACTTACGAATCAATCTTTTGGAGTCGTTCATCATGTCTCTTAATTGACTACCTGTGGGGCACTGCAATATATATATATATATATATATATATATATGTGACTAATAACGACCTATGGTATCGACGACAGGTTGAGGTTATTGCTGTGTTTCTAGACATTGTGTGTGACGAACAAAATCACAAAACGATTGCTGGGAACCTTCTTGAACTATCTGGTGGTGCGTTGCTCCTCAAAAACCGTAGCTTCGTTTAGCTATACTAAACGAAGGAAAACAAACCGTGAGGTGATGGCGGAGAGTAGTTTAGGAAACCCGAGGAATGCCGATGCGTCATGAAACAGCTCTTACGGCTGGCAGCAGAAGAAGCGGCGGCGAGTTAGAGAGGCGGCGCACAGGTCTCAGAGCAATTCTTCGATAAGCAGGCAGCCTCATGAAAACAACACTTAGTCGTCCACAAATGTGATGATGGCAGTGAAGTACCTCGCAAATTGTCCGTTGTCTCGACAGGGTCTACCAATAATGGCGGACCATATTGCACCACCACCATCACTACCACGGGCGGCGCCACGCACGCCCTACGGACAGAGCCCCGCCGTCGAAGTAACGCGCGCCCATTGCCACGCTGAAGTGCTTCGGGGATTATCAGCTTAATATTCAAATAATTGCGAGAGTAATAACGATATGATGACATCAAATCTTCGCAGTAGGTCGCCGGCCGCCGGTCATTAGGTAACGGTAGAGATTACGTCTAATCCTGCCGTGCAGAGACTACCGACACATCTTGTGTGCTCTGGTCAGCTCGTGTACACCCTATATTAATGACGATGATGCTGATGGTGGTAATGGTGATTATTAGTGCGCGTGTTTTTCGTTGAGGACGTACACAAACCCTAACAAATACCAAGGTAAGAATTAAGCATTAACATTTTATCGCTAAGACTGATGTTACATTTTTCTGCCTCGCTACTCCTAAACCTTTCAAGTTCGTTTAGAAAGGGTTTGCTTATTGTCGTAAATGAATGATGACATAAGCAGCAAGGGAGGTTTAAAAAGCCAAATAAAAAATGTTTTATACTTGTTTGTATCTGGGCAGATCTCAAAATGATGAAATACGTTAGTCGTCGTATATCAATCTATGTCCGAAACGCATATGTATATATCGCAATGGTAAATGGCCATTTAGACGAGCGGTCATTTAGACGGTCATTTAGACAAGCGACACCTAGAGAAAAAGAAGCGCACGGCGCATGACCGCTTATGCAGTATTTTAGCATGTATGTTTTGCTAGGATGTACTAAACTTGTAATGGTACGTTACAAAGTTACTTCACTGCTTCTCAATAAAGCCAAGCGTTGATCTTCCCGTTGTTGTCGTTGTTATTATGTCCATAACAACAAGTGCCAATTGTTGCAACGACCGTGGTTTAGTAGCAAAGCCATTACAATGCGTTCGAGAGGTTGTGGGTTCAAGACCTGGGCCGGCTACTCGTAAGATGGTTATTTATAGATTCCAAGTTTCACACAAGGTGAATGACAGGAGTCGAAAACGATCGGCCATGATCGGACAAAGGAAGTGCAGTACCACCCACCCGTTATTATTATTATTATTATTATTATTATTATTATTATTATTATTATTATTATTATTATTATTTATTACATGTTAAACGATATTACAGCTGAGAGGTCTGAACGTATTATTGCAAAGTTTTTTTAATAATTAGTTCACTCCATGGCGCCTAAAATAGATGCCGCGTTTCCTCTGCAAACGGCCAAGAACAACGCTTGCCTCAAGAATTGACCCTCTCTTCGGTCGTTCGTAACCTCCTGAATTCGCTTACTCAAATCTTTGAGAAATGCTTCGATTCCCTTGCTGATTGGTCCTAGTGTCTCCATGGCGATAGGCACAAAAATATATCTTGTTTCCAGTCCAGCATATTTAAACCGTTTTCTGGCGTCTGCGTGCTGTGCTACCCACCCCGGCTCAACAGAGCTGTGGTGTAAATAGGAAGCCGCGGTTGTGCACGAAACCGTTGCATCCCAAGCTAGGGACTTTCCATGTGACCATAATGCAATGGTCACCCCATTAGGTCTTTCTTCGCCAGCGGACACTAAACCTCTCGGTTCAAGTGTAGATGGTATACCGGCTTTCCTAAGGGACCTTATGATCACACCGTTTAGTTCAGCATGTCTGGACGATCTACCGGCGCTCTTCGGGCAACTCAGTGGGTGTAGGCCACTGGAATCCACCATTATTATTATTATTATTATTATTATTATTATTATTATTATTATTATTATTATTATTATTATTATTATTATTATTATTATTATTATTATTATTATTATTATTTTTATTATTATTAATGATGGTTGTGTTGTTGTTTCGTATTATTGCTGTTAATGATGTTTGATGCTATTGTGGTTTCGTATTGTTGCTGCTGTTTCTTCTCTTGTTGTCTGTTTGTTGTTGTGCTACTGTCGTTATTGTCTGTTTGTTGTTCCTGCCACGCTGCAAGATTCGCGTGTGTGGAGGATACAATCCGTTCGTTGTTGATGGCCGGACGAAAAAGAACGCTATGGAAAACGAGGCGCGCAGGGCCTTGGGGGTAGTCGGCTTTTGCCGCGCACCGGCAAAGAATCTCAGTAACAGCCGCATGATTTGATCAGAAGTGGAGTGGCGGCCCTGGCCCTGAGCACAGTTCTCTATCCCGAGGGGCCGATCGTGTTTCGTACTCGTCGGAGAAGGCCGTCTGCGCCGGAGCCGGCTAAACGCGCTCAATCGCGCGCGCGGGGAACTGGACCGCTCCAGTAGGCCACGGTCGGCCACGAACAAAGTCGCAGCGAAGCTTGGGGGTTCGGGGGGGGGTCGACGGCAGAAAAGGGCTGGCGACCCGCAGGCGCAGAGGACTAAGGCAAACCGGAAAATCAACGATAGATGTATAGATGCCGAAAGGACGAAGCTACGATGTAGAGAACTAAAGAGTCAGCGGGAAAAAAATAACCAGGCGAAGAAGAGCAAGGGGCAAAGGGAAAAAAAGCAGCCGAGAACGTTGCAAGTCGGACCGGATTGGGCCAACGCTGCCAGACAACGCAACCCGCGCGATCCAGTCAGCCAGCCAGCCAGCCTGCCTGTAATTAGATTATGTTCCTCCGGGGCCTCCTCAGCAAGCAGCATCCGCCAACGCGCTTCAATGCCACAACGCAGCGGTTGCCAACCGAGGACAGTGGCAAACTCAGCTCTCTCTCTATCTCTCTTTCTCTTGCTTCTTCTATCTTCTCCGTCAATATCATCTAAAGTCGACAACAGCCGCTTTTGCGTAGAGTACGAGGCTGTTGTCAGTTATCACTAGAACCTACAGACATATATATATATATATATATATATGGGTTGATAAGTATGAGATTGTACAAAGCACAAGAGAAGTAAACACACAGATTCCGGCTAGTCTTCAAATTGTAGCCTCGCGGCACAACAACGCCAGAGGTGAAGGCTCGTCGTGGTTGCGCGGTATTTGACGAAGCCCCTGTTATAAGAGCGATCAGAGGCAGTGGCGCAAAAAAATTGCACGAATGAAAATTCTGATCTCTCGAGGGAGCCCTAAGGCAAAGCCCATCAAGGATCGATCATGACGAGCTGAGATTGAGAGATCTGTGCATGTAATTTTAACACAATCGAACGAAATTGAAAACACAGGAGAAATTCGAAAAATCTGTAGTCAATAAATAAAAAGTATAGTGTGTAAACGATACACCAGTCTTTAATAATTGCAAGCAACTCGCATTGGTTATTTTTGCTAGACTGCATAGTACACCTAACACGACTTTAACAATGGGTCAGGTGTGCCCACACTGTATAATGTTCCGTGTCCTAGCACCCTCACTTGAAAAAAAATTTAAATTATCCTTTAAACAATAAGCAAGAATTAATGGTATGGCGCCTATTTAACTAACACGAATTAAATGTTGTAAAATAAAGCCATACAGAATGAAAAAAAAGCTAACGCGCGATATAGAATTGCATACTGTAGAGTGTCGTAGTGAACAAACGTATACTATTTAAGTCATAGCCATAGCCCCTGTTTTTTGACACGATACGAAATTACCAGATATGACAGATGATTTTGCTCTCAATCGGCCTGCACTCCAAGGGAACAAAAATGTTTAAACGATGATATTCAGTGAGCAAATATCAGGTGAAGATGTAGATTGACCTTCTTAGGCGGCGAGTGCTTCCTTGTAGAAGTCGGTTTTTAGTGAGATTTAGCAATTTAATTGGTCGACACATTGCACAATGGCCCACAGCTGTTGTTACCGAGTCCACACTATCTGCTTGTAAATAGGCCCGTTACATAATCGTGTCACGCTGGCCAAAGTAGTATTAACTATGGTGGATTGGTGCAATTACACCCCTTTCAGCTTGAGTCATCGTTTACGGTGAACTTACATCCCTGAGCTAGGCCTCTGAGCGGAGGATGGCGGTCGTCCAGAGAATGTGACACTAACCCCTTCGAGCGAGGCAAAATTCTGGTTTGGGCTGTAACCGTTACAGACTACCTAGTTTCTTCTATGGTTGGTGGCGACGCCTCCGAAGCTGACTATGCAGCCTACATTGCAAAAAGCAATCAGCTAAGAAATTACGCATTAGTAGAGTGTTTCCACGCGTTCTGCCCTCTCGCGCTCAAAACCCTATGTGCTCCTGGCGTTCGGACCAGACAGCGGATTCCCAAAGTCGGCACTTTGTTAAGTTTCTTATCCGGCGATAGCAGGTCATCGTCCTTATTCAAACAACGTCTGAATCTTGACATACAACATGGAAACGTCGCCTTCGGGGCACACTTCTGATGTGGTCTTGGCATAGCCTAAACGAAACGGACACGTGATAGTCACCTTACGCGCGTGCTAGGCTTGTTGGCTTAGCTGATCAATCGTGGTATATATCATATACATAATGTGTTATACAACAAAATAATTAGAAGCTTTTCTTTACTCTCGTACTATGGGCCACAGTCTAAAAATTGAAGTTAAACTGCTGTTTTTTAATTTTTTTGTGTACGATTTCTTGTGTGTGTTAGAACATTATGGTCGTTTAGTTCGTGAGGCTAGAAGCCCGCAGCACTCATCCGATACATATGATATCTTATATTCTACTTAACATCGTGTTACCTAAGTCATATACCTACGTTTTAATTAAAATAATAATATAATATTAAATATTTAACGAAAATAAAAATAGAGGGCCTGTACATATTATTTATGTTTAGGTAAGCACACTAGGACCAGCCTGTGATGTGAGACCACCGATCCACCATTACCTATGGTGTGCTGAACGATTAGACCGTTACCCAGTTGAGTAATTTTTCCGTCTGACGCAGTTCTTCCTATAATCATCGCGCTTCTGAATGTGCTTTTATACATGATGCAGTTCCTTCAACGCCACAGAAAACGCGTTAGCTCGAGAAAATGTTCGTCTACTGTTAACGGGACTCCAGGCTGCCTCCACAGTTAAAGCGAAGTTGTGGGATTTCCACTATTCTAATTAGTTCCAAAAGCCTAGAAGGCCTTTATAATCTCTCATACGCATTGCGCTCGGAGTCATATGGCCGTCGGACCTCGTTCTGGAGGTTACTGATGCAAGTCGACGTCAAAAGGTGGCCTCAAGGATCCCCTTGCAAGTAGAAGAGAGCGATTAATTTAAATGTCGTTGACATGGCCTTTCTACACATCTCCATTTGCAGGTTGCAGCATAGTTTGAAAAAGTTCCGCATGCAGACAAATCAACAACTTAAAAATATGGTGAAACGAATGGATTATGTAAGCTGTTAGTCAAGTTCAATGTTATTTGGAATTTTGGTGCGTGTGAATCTGCTTTTATCTATTTTTTTGCTCGGGTCGACTTATCTTGTTTACCTTTTGCTTTATTGGTATCTCACCTATTTTACTTTGGCATAGGATGACATGGCGTGGTGCAATTTACTGCCAAGACGCTAGTGACAATGCAGCACCAGGATGCACGCGGTATCCCGTGCAATGCCTCTCTCTCTCTCTAGATATATATATATATATATATATATATATATATATATATATATATATATATATATATATATATATATATCTCCCTCTCTCTCGCGCACACACGGACTCATTCTCTCATTTCTGTGCTTTCATTCTTCTTCCTCCCGCTCGCTTCCCCTGTCGCTCGTTTGATGTCGTTCGAGGCCACGAGGCGGCGAAGGTGGGTAGGTGGCGGGCGAGCGAAAACCCAACGAAAAATGGCAATCACGTTCATCGTTTGGCTCTGGCGAGCGGCCGCAACTCTCGTTTTGTTTCGTCGTCTTTTCGATTCTCGTCTTCTTCATCATCATCATCATCATCTTGCTTATCACTATCAGGCAAGCGAGTAGACACGTATACGGCGAGGGTGGGGGGGGGTGGAGCATTGCGTGAGCGTAACGACGCTCGTCCGTCTTATTGAAAGCAGGTGATTGTAGGAAGGCAATGCTGTTGCGCTGCTAGCCGGCGCTACTCGACACCGCAGGTACACTCGACACGCATCAGCTGCTGCTGCTACTGCGGCGGGAGCGACGGCGGTGGTAGTGATGGTGGTAGTGGTGGTAGGTAGATAGATACTCGTTCATCGTTCATGGTTCCGTTGGGCTACTCGAAAATACAGTGTTTGCCGTTTCTACAACCAGCCTCTACCGCCTCTGTCCCACTAATCCCACACGGCTCTCGTCGGTCGCCGATACGGATGGTTCTCTACTACTACTTTTTTTTTTTTAATATTAGGGTTTTATTCATATAACCATATTCCAGCGGTACACTTTCGTTTTACATCACTGAAACATGGAGATTTCACTTGCTATCCTCCTTTATGCTTTTCCTCGTTCGGCGCTACCCGCTGGCTGTGGACGTCTCTTGTCGTCGGCTCGCGGCCACCCGTGCTCGCTCCAGTTCGTTCTTCAACCTCATTACGCCTTCTACCAGGTCCACCCCGTGCTTCCATTTCTCCTCGTTTTCAAGCATGGCGTTAACCAGGTCGGTTACCGTCATGCGCGGGGCCGCCACTACGCTCCTGCCTGCTCGTGCCGCCTCAAGTGCTGGGCAGTGGAAGACAGTGTGAGTAACATCGTCAACCTCGCCCGTGCCGCAAGTAACGCACGTAGGCTCCGCGACTTTACCCGTTCTATGCATGTACTTTTGGAAGCATCCATGCCCCGTTAGCACCTGCGTCAGATAATAGGTGACGTGGCCATGCTTTCTCTTGAACCATTTAATGAGGTCGGGGATAACCTGGCGGGTCCAGGCTCCTGGGGTCTCCGTTGGCAGTTGGCTCCATTCCCGTTGCCAGTTCTCGAGCGTTTGCTGTCGAGCTACCGCTTTCTTCTGGCGTTCTCGTCTTCGCCGCACTCGCTCCTCGATTAGCCTAGGCCACGGAATGAGCCTGGCGATCGCGATCACCGCTGTTGTTTCGACCGTGCGATACGCTCTAGCGACTCTTATCGCGAGCTTGCGCTGCGTCTTCAGAAGCTTGTTTCTATTCCTCTTTAGCTTCATCGCGCTGGGACCCCACGTAGGTGCGGCGTAAAGCACGGTGGACTCTGCCACAGAGGCAAGAAGTCTTCTCCTGCCCTCAGTCGCGCCACGTGTTCTTGGCAGAATTTTAGCCAGGCTGTTGACGATCTTTTCTGCCTTGGCGGTCACCTTATCTATATGTGTGTTGCCATTAAGGGCTTTGTCAATGGTCACTCCCAGGTATCGGGCTGACTGCTTGACTTCGATAGCCACTCCCTCCAGTGCTAGCCGGACATCTCCGTGCCTCTTCCGTCCTGTAAGAAGCACAGCCTCGCTCTTGTCAGGGGCCAGCCGGAGCTCGTGCCCCACCATCCAGTCGTTTATTACTTCGATGGCACGCTGGGCCCGCCCCTGAAGTGCGTCCGCATTGCGCGCCGTGACAAGGACAGCCAAGTCATCGGCATACGCAATGGTCTGGACGCCCTCCATGTCGCAGAGCCGCAGCACATCATCGTACGCCATATTCCACAGCGTGGGCCCTAGGACAGAGCCTTGTGGGACTCCTGCTGTCATGGCAAACTCCCTGTCTGTATGCACGACTTTTCGGTTGCTGAGATAGGAGGATATTACCCTCTGCAGATACGGAGAGACACCCTTCTCAGCCATAACCTCTAGGATTACTTTCCAGCTCAGTGAGTTGAAGGCGTTGCGGACGTCCAGAAGGACGACCATGCAAAGCTCCCTTGACCACTGGTTCCTCTGTCGCTGCCTTTCGGCTTCCTCTAGCACCAGATTGATGGCCATTTCTGTCGAGCGCCTACGTCGGAAGCCAAACTGGCTGTCGGACAGCGCTCCTTTTTCCTCCAGTTCAGCAATCAGTCTGTAGTTGAGTATCGTCTCAAATGTCTTCCGATGGTATCTAGGAGACATATCGGGCGATACCCACCTGGGTCTGTCGGTAGCTTTCCTGGTTTCCTTATCAGGACCAGGTCTGCTGTCTTCCACTCTGTTGGATAGACCCCCTCCTCGAGGATCTTGTCTGCCATCCGCCTGAACACTTCTGGCTGCTCCTGTAGGAGGATCTTCACCGCCTCTGCTGGTACTCCATCGGGGCCGGGGGCCTTGCCTTTCGGCGAGCGATCCGCGGCGGCCATTATCTCGCAATCCTCAATGGGTGGCACGCCCGCCTCTGGAACCTCAATCTCTGGCCGAGCGGGGTCAGCGCGACTCGGAAAAAGTCGTTCTACCGCGCACTTCACAAGACCGTTCGGGAGTGGCTCTCTACTACTACTACTACTATTACTACTACTACCAACCTTGTTCTTCTACTGGCACAATTACAATAGTCACGACCGTTAAACAAACATTTTTCGAGCTGACCCTCAGCTAAGATTTAACGTCCACGGGACTTATTTTTGCATTGCTTCGCATAAGCGGACATCAATAGATATGAGAATGTGCGACGATAGGGTTCGACCCCGCGTACCTACATATGTGTCTCCTCCGGTTGCGAGGCGCAGACAAATGCACCCACCACGCCTACGGGCTTGACAACAATAATCACGACCACTATTACTGCTACTGCTACTACTACTACGATAACGCTACTCCTACCTGGTAAACGATGTTTTCGTACGGGCTACTTCTGCAAACGCGAAATATCCAGACAGATTTAGTGACAATGCAATTTCACGTAAACTAGACCGCGCTATAGGGCCGTCTGCAACGCTGGCGCCGCCAACAACAATGAAGGCCACAATCGCCAAATACCGGAAATAGACGAATCGGACAAGATTATGTTTCTGAAAGAAGCGGCATTAGCGTGCTGACTGATGTGTGGCGTTGCTTTACAAGCTTGTCTGTACAATTGAGGACTCCTGACATTTGACAGTACCTTCCAGGTAACCAAAGGTGTTTGTGCTTGCGGCTGGAGCGCCCTCTTGGGCAGTCAGTACAACCGCAACAACTCCAAATGTGCATACGGCTTACAGGCAACCATGTTTGCCAATCATGCTACCCGTTTTGCCAAACGAATACGCCAACGAGCGACAAACGTGTCTAAAAGCACACGGATCAAATAGAAACCGAAGTAAGAGCAGGATAACTTCCGTCGAATCTCAGACAATATATAAACTTACCTTTACAGCGCCGACCGACCCTATTGGCTAAAACAATCACAAGCAACAAAACGAGTCGTCAAAAGCAGGTGGGCGTCTTCTGTAAATCGGATTAGATGGCTCTCGTGTACCAAAGGAGCGAGTTTCCATTACGACACGGACACGAAGGTACAAATGCGATGTCGCAAAAAATTACTAACTCTATAGAGTAACAGATGCTGGCTAAAATTCCTTCTTCCATCTTGATTATTAGATCGTTAGCCCTGCTGTAACATTCCTCTGTTGGAAAAAGTCTTATAATTGCAGAATAAACACGCAACTATTTTTACTACTTTGAACCAGCCGACACCGAGATCATGTATTGCTTATAATGCCCAAATCCGCCCCCCCCCCCCCATTGACGGATCTGTTCACCCGCCGACACTGTTATACACACACCTAATTGTGGCAGCCCGATCTTGTGTCTTTACTGCTCACCGGATATTATCGTTTTGGTTGTCTGTGTGTCTGCGATGCCTGTCTCAAAAGTTGTGCGCTCGGGTCGTCATCTACATGAGCGGTTTTGTCATCGTTAAACTGGCGGGTTACCTCAAGGCATTGTTGAGGCGCTTCCTTAGACGTAAATGCTTATCTAGTACGCTTGATTTCATCTAAGCTCTGATAGTCTTATCACCCACTTACGTCGGCATCGTCTCGTACGATGCGCGTGTGACGTACTCATACAGCACGTCTCTCACATGATGACAGCTGCACTCGGCTGTGCCAAAAAAGGTCTTTTATGCGCGGCCTTTAGAAAACTGTCTGGTCCTCGGTGGCTGTTAGATGCGCCATCTTATTATTGGTGCCTGCCTACCACACGCTCTTCTTGTTCTACTGTCTATACCGTGAGATGTCTCCACGCATCACGACGCTCTTCTTTCGCTTTGGTGTGCGGTCCACGTTCTGGAAACGATCGTTGTTGAAGCGCAAACAACGTGGCGCAACGTGCCGGCTGCTAGAAAGATGATGATGTAAAGGTCATGCTGCGTTGACGCTCGTACGGTTCGTGAGGTTGCCGCTGGGGTCGTTTGTGTTACGTCATGTTTTCATAGTGTTGCTCGGGTGACTGGAGAAGGCCTTCCAGCCTTCTACCGGCTGATTTCGGTGTTTGGCCGTTTATGACGACGTTGATATTTGCGCATTTGTCAACCCTCCGAACATCTCCTCGATTAATCTTGGAGATTCGTTGCGACGAACTACGACGTCAGCCGTTCTGAAGTAGTATTTACGTCCCACCTAAAAAAAATGTTTTTGCTAGGCTAATCATATACTCGATTTCGCGCACGGCCCAACGCACTGTGCTATTCACCGTCACGCAGATTTTTGACGTGGACTTTCTACGTTATTTATTTTGAGTACACGGTTATCTCAGTGCCACGACGCATGAGGACGATCACAGTCCTCATTGAAGACTCATTCCGTGTTTACTCGGCTTTATTCTTGCCAATGCTTCTTAGCTATGATATTCTCAGATGGGGAGGCACGCATGATGGGAGATTCCGTAGAGCAAAATTTTGCAAACGATGAGCTCTGAGCAATCTTTTGCAAAAACGGAGGATTTCAGTCAGCAGCCTCTCACATATCTCACATAACCGCCTACCAGAGAAAAAAATTGTACATGTTGAGAATCTCTCTCCTTGCGCTCGACATCAAGCCCAAAGAGAGACTCCAAGCTCATTTGTTAAATCACTTTGCCGTCTTGAAAAAAGTCTTATACTCAATTGCTTACATGCCATGCCGCCTACATTCGTTTGGGGATCCATACCAAAAGAGATTTGACGCTTTACTTATTATGCTACGATGAATGAATGATGCGCTCATTCTGATCTCCCGTACTTTTTGGTTCCTCTACAAGATTGTTACATACATTATGCTGTAAAAATAAGACGCCCGATTTATCTGTGATGTGAAGTAGAAGATATTACGATTTACGTGTGCGTTGTTCGCGCAATTTGCATGTATTTTCGCTTGTTTACTTTGTATTATGTTCGTGCGCATTGTTTTGTATACTTGCGACTTCAATAGTTATTATTTTGTTATATATTTTAACCGGGTACTAAATAATGTGATACGCAGTAGCATAATTAACCAGGTTGAAACCTAAACTGAAAATTGGATTAAAACATTTTCTTTTTAACATTGGCAAGTCCTACTATGTAATACCAAATGTTTGTTATACGCCGGTGATCTAAACATCTGTATTCCTTTCCAGTCACCAGCCGTACCCGCTTTTCACAAGCAGCTGTCGATGGCCTTGCCAGTATACAATGACGTGGAATGCTAATCTCCCGCTAAAAGTATAATTTCTTATACGGCGCTCTAGAGTCTCATTACGTCTAAAACGGAAATACATATTTGACTCTCCGTTTTGGCTATTAATGACATAGTCTTTAAGACTATAGCCAGTTCTAACTAGTCACCATATCGCAGAATAATTTAACACTTTGCCAATCTTATTCATACAACTTCTGCTGCTTTGCATCAAGATAGAGTGTTGACCCTGAGGAGATTTCTTGTAGTCCCCAGGGCTATGAATTGCGCCTCTGTTTTGAAATGCCGCCTTAGTAAATATCGAGAATGGATTGAAAGTGTTCATGACTTGCTTCGTCGTACGCGTCTGTTATGTTAGACAGCGCGATGTTATTATTATTATTATTGTTATTATTATTATTATTATTATTCTTCCTTGGCGACAGTGTATTATGACAGCTAACTTGTTAAAAAAAATTAAAAATGTCTGCACTCTGTTTTGTTAGACTAACAAGTTCCTGGTGACTTCACGCAAAACTGTCCCTTCCCATCGTATGATACATGGTACAATATATATATATATATATATATATATATATATATATAGAAACCTACAACTACCGTCTTCTTTTTCCCTCTGGCAGTGTGTTTTTGTTTTTATTTTAGATCGTTATAAGCTTCGAGCAGCAAGATCCAACTTCGCGTTTTTCTTTTGCTATGCCTGTATCTTTCCCTGTTCAACACACGCACACTTACGTTAGGCAGGCAGTCTATGTGTCTATGCAGTGAAGTCCCTTGAATCTCTATCTTTCGCGGCGAATTCGCCGTAATCGACGCGCGCGCCCCGAGGACGACGACGACTACTACAGTAAAGACTGCGATGACAATTTGCCCGCCCATTTCGTGTTCGTTGACGTTCGAGCGATCGAGCGAATGAGGACATTGCGACGAGGCCACACGGAAAAGCATAGACAACGAAGCTACGAAGCGAACAAACGAGCGGTGAAAGAGGAGACGGTCGTTATTTCTCTCTTTCTCTCATTTGCTCTGCTTTTCTTTCCGCCGCTTTCCTCATTCTTTTTATCCTCTTCATTTCTCTCCGACCATCCGTCTCTCTCTCTCTCTCTCTCCTCCCTTATCTATCTTTCTTTTCACTTTCCCTTGCTTTATCTATTTTCCCATCTCGTTCTCTTTTCAATGTTTATGATCTTTATGTTCTTCTCTTTCTTTCTGCGTCTCCACTGCCGTTTCTTCTTTTCTCTATCTTCCTTTACCTCTCTTCATTTCTTGATCTCTCTTTCTACCCCCCACCCCCCCCGCTTTCCGTTTCTCTTTCTCCAGCTTCCTTTCTATTTTTCCCGGTTTTCGCTGTCCTGCTTCGTTCCGATCTATCTATTGATCAACAACAGACAGAATGGTTATCTCGAATAGCTGGAGTTGCTGCTGCTGCCGTAGGCCCCCTCCGTAGCGGCGGCGGCGTCCTGGAGCCAAGCTCCCCCTGGAACTTTCTTTGCTGCTGGTGTCGCCGCCGGCGCCCCGTTTCCGTCGTCGAGGGGATCGAGGGCCTCTTCAGTTGTTTGTCGGCGGCGGTGGGGGTGAATTGTTTGTTCACTCTTCTCGACGTGGCATCGTGAGTTGCGTTTCGTCTGCGTGCTGTTCGATTTCTTCCTTGGCTGGAGGTTCGAACGCACCTAGAGACGAGAAAGGGTGCGGGATCGAGAGAAAGCTAGAGAGAGCGAGAGAGAGAACGAAAAATGAAAAGAAATTGAAATATATATAGATAAAGCCCGCTAAGCGATGGCTTGTGAAAGAGAGAGATAGAGCGAAAGGGGAAGAGGAAGAGCGAACCAGATTTGCTGCCATCGCAAAGAAAAGGCACAAGGAGTGCGGTGATAAAGACTGGGATTCGAATTCTCCCACTTGTAAAAGATGTTTTCAAGATGCCAACAACAAAATAACAGCAAGAACAGCAATAACAACTATACCCTCAGTTCTTTTCAATCGAAGATTAAATCGGAACAAGAAGGGTATCCAAATGCAGATATACACAGATACAACCACGACGACAAAGGCCAAGCGCGATCTCGAGTTTTTTCTCACTCTGAGACAGTTGTGGTGAGCATGTTTTGAGGCGGTCACGGCAGGCCTTTGCTTACATATATATATATATATATATATATATATGCATGCGTTTAAGCAGCATCTTTGCAACTCTAGTATAATGGGTACCATTGTATATAAAACATACAATGCGTTATGTACATTATTTCTTATAAAGCCTTGTAAATTACATGTCATCGTTATACGCTTTCAGAAAATTCTAGCTTTAATTCTTTCAATAAAGTATTTACTCAGAAAAATACAGGGTATTTTATAACATTGTGTACACCCTTTAAAGTTTGGAAGAGTTTCCCTACATAGTTGTGCGAAATCTACGTTTGCGGGAAAACCAGTCGCAACATTTTACGGTTCGCGTGCAGAACCGTAAGATGTTGCCATTACGGTCAAAAAATTATAACTACTTAAAAAATGATCCTCAGTCCCAAACAAGACATTTCCCACCCTCTCCTTCCATTGGGAAAAATTATCTTCTTGCCGAGTTCTACCAAACCTTAAAATATATGCATATTGTTATGAAAGACCCTGTATATAGTATTTAAACAACAGCTTCAATTCGGTTGTTTATTGGACACAATGCCCGAATTGTTCTTCGAAGTTACAAAAAAAAACATAGTTTATTAAAGCTAGCAAGCGTGCACAGCCAGGAAGCGTTTTCTGTTGCAATTATGGCAGATTTGCCAATGTGGTTTCTGTCGCACGTGACCAAACGTGATTGAGAGAACAAATGATCGTGTCTCCACATACTATACGCAACCAATTTGTGGCTAACTAGAGCAACGTCTTTGCTACTTGAATGCCGCAGATCTTGAATCGGTCACTAGCGCTATATCCTGCTTCGTAAAACGTGAAGTGAGTAGCGTTTTTGCTAGCAACAAACTTTGCACAGGTTCTTACAGCGCAACTGTCGCCGCACACAACGCTAACACAGCAAGCTGTCTCCGCTATTGAATTCCACAATTCATGTTCCTGGACTGCCGGAATTTTTTTTATTGACTCCAAGTCGCAACACGGCTAAGAAAAACACTACCAATTAGGCTGCGCTAACAAACTGACTCAGCTCTGACTTTTCTACTCGTGAAATAACCCACCTTTCATACAAAGCAGCCAGAGAATAAAAGGGGTTACGTGCCCAATGGTTTCCATTTCAAATACCTTGATCGTATACTATATTAATTTACTTGCAATGAGTTAACCAACAAGTAGTGCGACATTTACGTCAAAATACGTCAAAATAGGTAAATTATAAATTTGATGAAGAAGAAAAGAGAACGCGTAAGAGAGCGGGAGAGAGAGAAACGTTACGGTTTGTGGGCCGTTCAAAACATTAACAAAGGTCGCCTATACCTGATATCCAACTGTCGCCACGAAGCGTACAAGCGCAACGGCAGAGCTGAACAGAAGTCAATGGCCCTTGGCGACACCAACAACAACAATAACAGCAGTCACAACGATACGCACCAACAGCAGCAGCAGTGATTCAGGTTGTTCGTACGACAATATAATGGCATTTTCACGTACACGATACGACGTAATCCTAACCTTGAGCTTAATGGCTTGCACATTCAATCACTTCGAGTCGAGTCGAGACTTGGGTCAGGCAACTTGCGCGCGACACGGGATGTGCAGATAGGTAGATAGGTGGTAGCTCGATAGATACAGAGGTCGTAATGCCTCCTTGCTCGGGCTGTGTTCACGCAAGTCAAGCACCCGCATTACAAGCGGAAACGGCAGAGCAAAGAAGCGCAGCTCCCCCCAATAGTGTCGTCGTCAGGGGCGCAACAGGATACAACCCCCCCCCCCCAGAACTGCAAACCCACGAGGAAGGAGCTCGCTCCGTAAAACAATATGCGATTGTGTCCTCGGCGGTCTGCGTGTGTGTAAGGGTGAGAAGAGGCAGAAGAACAGCGAAAGCGTTCCGTAAGAAACGTATGCGTTCTTAGTCGATAGTCGAATCGAGACGGGGTTCAAGCTAACGACACTCTAATTCAAGAAGAACATAGAGAAGAACGAGGCGAGGGGGAAAAGAATATGAAATGAGCAAAATAAAAAGCAGCTTGAGCAGAAAACTGCTACGGTAAGAAGAGGGCTCGCGGGGAAGGGAGAAGGGGCAAGTACAAGACAATAAAGATGGGGCCAATGCTGCCAAACAAGCGACGTCCCACTGCTCAGTAGACCTAGAAGTACTTATGATCTCCTGATATGTCCTTGCTGCCATCATGCATCCGATACAAATGTCAAAAATGCACTGTGTTACGCGAGGTTGGTGCCTAACGACCTGTTTGAAAGCGCCGACGATGGCTGCTCGTGTCGTTGACGCGTGCGTAATTGTGTATGTAAGCAACCAACTGTTGTCGTTGTTGTTGTTGTTGTTGTTGCTGATCCGAAGGAACCGGCTTCGTGTTTGGAAGTCAGACTACTAGAGGCTGGAAAGATACTCGCCACACAATAACACATTCATGCCATGTACCACCTGTTACCACATCGGCAAGGGCGCCGACCCCTTTCATCTGCCCTTGCATACGCTTTCGTATATCTCTGACGACAATTGAATTTTAAAAGATCTGCTCCACTCTCGTTGGAGCTGTGGCTCCTAGGTACAAGCTACTTTCTATTTCCTGCTTTATTATGAATAGATAGACGCGCTACTTGCGGCACAGATTGGCAATGCTGCTTAAATAATGCTGCTCTTACAGTGTCCTTCCTATTGAACGAATAATAATAATAATAATAATAAAAGGTCGTGACTGACATGAGCGGCAGTAGTAGACCACAAGGCAATATAAACTACCGCGCAATTTGCTTCATCAAACAGACAGGCAAAAATTCGATTGAGCTTGAGTTTGTTGCTCTGCGTACAGTTTACCACGGCTATACATTTTGAGGTATGGCTTACAATGTTGAGACCTTTGAAGGGACGACAGATTAAGCATGTTCTTTTTTCCTGTAAAAGTGGTTAATCGTTATAATCATAATAACAAACAGATACATTACCGGGACACTCGAGACAAATTGCGTAGTACAGCAAACCTTAAGAATAGTCAGAATGTATTGAATGGACTTTTAATGCAGGAAGATGTGGAACGTTTGTGCATTTAATTCTCTGATATTCACCTGTTAAGATACGAGACTTTAGAGGCGCTGATTCATTGTGTAAAGCATTGATAGTAAATGACGTAACGTAAATACCGTGAGTAAAGGTTTCGTGACACCTTACAAATCCGCCGAAGACTGTGTTGTTAGTTGGTCATGCCATATTGTCGTACAGTTGTTCAACTGGTTCCTGGGCTCGCCGTCTAAAATTCAATTGGATGATTGCCTGGATGACTGCAGTGACGCAAACGCTTTACTGCTGTGAGGTTCTTAACCGGTGTACAGCAAATTTACTTCTGCATCGTACGAAAACATCAAATGGTGTAGATCATGGTAATGAGCCGCCACCCTCGACTGGTGGGTCCCAACTACTCACTTTTTTTGTGTTTTTTTTTATTTTTATTTGCTGAAACCTCTCAGCATTCGCATTGGGGATTACGGGAATCGTGATGTACATGCGTCACCACAGCCAGTGACTAGTGTGGGACTCACAAACCCACTAACACTCACCTCCCCCACACCCCCAGGAAACGGTAACTGCTAGGCATCGCTTCGTATCCATGGGAGTGGCCAGTTTGCCTCTCCTCCCTACTCTAACCTTCCTACAGTCGCCCTAGCCCGCTTTGGTGCGGGGCGGCGACTTTAAGAAGGCCGTTGATACCTTCCGCAGCCCGCCCGCGTGTGGATGCGTCGAGAGTCATCATCTGGGGAATCCTTTGCTGTATTTGCCTAGCCTGGTCCGCCTGCCTATCACCCACCCGCCTCCCGTCTACAGATTCCCCCTCTCGACCGGAG
>QVRM01001328.1:0-35088 GCA_003439945.1 Dermanyssus gallinae | reverse complement strand
GTAAACGCAAAAGTATGCAATGTCATTAGTACTTACGGAAGTACTAATAATGGCGAATCTGTAGTTAGCAGTTGTTGTAAAATAACCAAAGTTATGTGTACTCATAGTGGACTTTGTAGCAGTTAGACGACCAGTTAGACGACGGAATCGATTGTGTCGGTTTGGCGAAGTCTGTCAACTCCGCAGTTGGCCGCTAAGGCGGCTACGGGGCCTGCTCGAGCGATTGGTTCCGGTCTATTTGATTCTGGCGTTGCGATTTCTAGCGAGTATGTTTGTCGTGTCCGCATGTGTGCAAGTTTGGCGCGTGCACGTTCCTGTATAAAATCAAGTTTGTTTCGTCGCGTCACCACGTCACCATCGTGCAGCGCCGTCAGCGTCTTGATTGAGGGCTTCGCCAGGGCCGGAAAATACGCAACGCGCAGTCGAAGAAGTGGAGTGGCCGCACTTAGTCAGCGTCACTGATTGGCCCAATGGCAGGAAAATGGAGCGCCTCCTCTCTCTCTCGCTCTCTCTCATGTTGTTGTTTTATGAAGTTGCGCGAGAACGTCCGATGCAAAAGGCCTGAACTCTGGGCAACCAACTCTTGACTCCTTCATCACGACAACGCACCAGTGCACACACCGTTATTCGGATTATTTGATGCAAAATTCGGATAATTTAGTGCGAAATTTCTATATTTTCGAATCTTCCTATTCACATGGACTTGCTTCGTGCAACTTCCCATGTTATCATATATAACAGACATTGAAGGGGCAACGTTTCGAGACTATAGAGAAGATAAAGAAAGACTCGAAGGAGCGCCTCAACTCGAAATATGCGTTTAGAATTTTTCAAAGAGTGGTAAAAAGATGGCTCAAGCGCATTGTGGTGGGCGAAAGTTATTTCAAGGGGAAGAAAAACACTTTGAAAACTTACCTAAATGTTCTTACCGAGCAAGATGACTTAGTGGCAAAAGCCTTTGCCTTGCATTCGGAAGGCCTGGGTTCGTGGCCCAGACCGACCACTCCTAAATTGGTTTTCATGGTTTCCAATTTAAACAAGTTGAATGCCGGAGTAGGACTAATAATCGACCAGGATCGGAAAAAAAACGGGGAGCACTGATGTCTCAATAAAAAGAGATGGTGCATTACCATCCACCCCCCCCCCAATTAAGTTAAATTTAAAAAAATAGTTTCTTTTTATAAATACTTAATATCAGAATGTTTTGCTCCGCTTCCATATATGATTACGTAGATATGGTATGCATTCGACCGAAGCTATTTTCTTTGGCATTTGCCCAGTTAGGCATTTGCACTTCTAATACATTATATGCACGTCTAATTCCTCTGGTGTTAAGTAGTTTTTTTACAGGGGCCAGGAACACAAATGCATAACGCACACTCTTTGGTCTGGATAGTGTGGTACTCTCAAACCCACTAAAAACCTGGTGACCCCCTAACCTACATGACCGGGATACTTGTGGTATTACTTCAGTGCGGTGTTAAGTAGTTATAACCTAATAACCTGTCAGATATCGACTCGAGCTCTAATCGTCAGCTATCTACCATACTACTAACGGCACACCTGTTGCGCTGGTGGGAATACGTGTCAGGCGTTATATGCGTTAAGCGTGCGCCCGCCTCGCGCGGGGGTACTCCGTGGGAATTAATACTTCAGTAGATTCATACAGGCCTCTAGACGTTGGCCGGGCGAATACAGTCACTGCTGGGACGAGCAGCCGTCTGCGTGTGTCCTATTGAACGTCGTCTGCTTTTCACACTTCAACAGCATGATTCCGACCAGGCCTCTGACATAATTTAGGACGTTTTCCATCGATTTGCCAGGTCTTCCGTAAATTTATGGGCCATTAATTGCAACATCAGCACCGCATTTAGGATTCTGCCTTGAATGAATCTAAAGCTAGTAAAACCACTACTACTTCTACTTTTATGTTTTTTTTTGGAGGACTAACTGGAAAATGCGGAACGCACACACGGTCACCACTGCAGGATTGTCCTGAACTGCAAGTGTGGGCCGCTAATGTGGGGCTCCAACCCACTAAAAACCAGTCATGTCCTCCTTCCTCCTCGGGAAGGGCGGGAAGAAAGACTACTACGTCAACTGCATTTTGTTTTTCTTCCTACTACTACATTTCACTGTAAAATGCGGTATGCACGCACAGACACCACTGCAGAAAACTTCTTGTCTGCAAGTCGGCCGGCAGTGTGGGACTGCAACCCACTCAAAGGCAGTCATGTCGCCATACACGCATCCGATGCGAAACCACAGAAGCCTAACTTCAAACAATCGGCGGGCAAAATATATTGGTTTTAGATCCTAGCAATTCCGGAACGCCCCGCGGGATTTTGTTTTTTCTTCTCAGCACTCAGGATTATTTTAGTAGTAAGACCAATACTGGTTCAGTCTTTACGTGAGTTAATGGCAAGCTGTATTAGCGTTATACGTGTGCCAGCCCGGACGTTTGGAGGCCCAATACTATATGTTTAGACGTGTTTTCGGTTTCGTTTTGGCAGTGCTTGCAGATTAGGGAGTGTAGCTTCCCGAATTACCTGAATCACGCGAGACGTTGGCTTACCGTCTGGTCGGCCCATCTAGGCCCTGAATATCCAGGATCAAGGTTCTTAGCCGACCTCCGGACGCTCCGCCTGGAATGGAGATCTATTTGGGTTACCAAATGTCATATTTCCTTCCTCTTCAGTCTCCTTTGTCAGGTCTTCACGCAAGCAACGTTGCTCATCGGCTTGCAAGCCCCAGGAGACTGTGTTAACCAGATCGAAGACAGCCGCCGGGCTATTGTGAGGCCTTTGAAAGCGGCCAGCGTTGGTCTTTGCACAGCATCGGCCTGTTGCTGGCTGGGGACAATGCAAATGACGGTCATGCCGGGAATGCAAATTATAGCTATGGACCCGACCACCGACTACATAAGGCGTCATTTTGATTCCCGTGGATCTTAGTTATTTAGCATCAGTTGGACTACCTTGCGCGAGACTAGTGTCCTTCCTTTCAGACGTCAGACGTATGTGGGGCGTACCTTGTAGGTGCACTTCCTAATAGGGGGAGCTATGAACACCACCTTAGATGTCCTGGACATCTAAGGTTAGTTTTAGAAGAGGGCACTTTCGTGGCAAACGCAGCAGTGTGCCGCATGAACGGGCCTGTACTTCCACAGTGAGGTCGTCTGTGTAAGCCACCAGTTTACTGCTTTCCGTGAGGTTAACTAAGCGTAAAACGTCATCATGTGCCATAGTGCTTCATAGAAGGGCTCCTAGAATCGAGCCCTGTGGCGCCAAATTCTCTAGGAAAAAATCAGTTACATTATTAGGTTTTGTCTATTTGCGTGCGGTTCATGGCTTTCATCACAAAATATGTAGGATAGTGATTTCTTATGAGCCAATGTACATGCTGTCTTTGCAAAGTTTATAGGCTAGCCTTTCCGTATAATGTAGGAGATTCTAACAAAACAGATTCCCTAAGCCAGCTTATGCGTGCGTCGTGCGTAGGCAACTGCACAATGCTTAGCAAGAGAAAGGGACCACGGAGCGGTGTATGCTTCAAAGGCCAACTTAAGCCCAAATGTTACGGCGGAAGCCCTGACTGCTCTAGTGACCGAAACGGCAGTGGGAGGTCGGATTTTCCAGGTCGTTCTATTGTTCCTAAGAAAAAGTGCATGTACTCATATTTGAATTGTCTGTTTTTGAGTACTGTGAGAGGAAATGTAGACCTCTTCGATATAGAACCGGACAACCAACCAAAGAGCATATATCCGCATTGCTGTGGGCAGAACCAACAAATACACTGAGTACTATAGTCCGTGTAAAACTTCCTACGGGAGCATAAAAGATAATGGAACCTGTATACGATGTATCTCGTGTAGACGTGCCGGTATTCTTACCTCGTACAACATAATAGATGATCAATCATACCGCTGACAGCAGCCATACGGTAACACGGGCTGCTGGAGGAACCTCAGATATCCCGACATGTTCGGTGCATTGAAGATGTGGTCTAGAATAGCCTAGAATCGAAAACAACACTTCTAAACATATTTTTAATTCATGTACATTTACACAATACTGTGGAAATAAATAAAATAATACAATTTATTACATGCGGAAATATATATTTCATGTCTAGGAGAGGCTGTTCAATTTAGACTATATTTCATCCCCTATGGGCTTGGAACTCACCGTCATGTATATATGCAATGCACTGGGCACCGGGCAAAATAAGGAATGTAGGGTTTCTTCAAGCAGTCCTTTCGGCAGCACGGCTGCTGACTATAACACTGCGCTAACAAACAACTAAGTATAAACATCTAAGTATGCTATACAATTTAGCAAAGATACAAATTAAGCATATACAAATCATTAGACAAATTTACAAATTAAGGGAGGCAGCTGAAACATGTTCAGCTTGCAAAGCTAAGTTTAAAGTAAAGGGAGAAACAATAATACAACAATATCAGCAACAGCGGCATCTCTAAAAACAGAAGCAGACCATGGTCTTTTTACCACTGGCACCTTAAAATGCCAGTAGCCCGGTTTCAAAATCGGTTCTTCCCTGAAATGTTTTTGGAATACATGATGCACCGCCGTCAACTCTAATGCCTTGGGAGTGATGGTGGTATTCCCGTATGCAATACGATTGCGACACGCATCTCATCCAAGAGGAACATGGACTGCGGGCCATCACTTAGTAATGACCTGTAGCCCATGATCGTAGGGTTCAACCTCTTGCCCTCTATTTTCTATTCCCCGCCTACCATCTTTTGTTCTTTCTCTTTTTCTCTCGTTCCGTCGACTTGGCACCAATACGGTGCAAGAGAGCTTGAGGCAGGCGATTCCCAGCTGGCAGCCCACCACGACAAGAAACGTTGAAGGAAAACGTAAAATGCTAGGATCGCGCGTCAAACGCCGTGTTCTTACAGCGTCCTTGCTTTGCGCTCTTAGTGCTGCTGGTGTTGTTGTTGCCGCCGTTCCCCACGACGTGAAGGGGCAAACGTGCACGCAGGGCGTGCATACGCATTAGCTTGATCTTCAGGACCATTTGCCTGGCCAGCAGGAGGACCAATGTCCTGTTTTGCGCTGAGTCGTCGTCATTCCTGCCGCCGACACGCTCCTTACCGGCCCATGCATTGCTTGGGCTGGTTGGTGCGTTCAGTGATTGCCCCCTAGTCGAAGCGGGCAGGAGCGACCACTCACCGACGAAGCGGGGGGAGACGTGCGAGGGGCAAACAAACGAGAGACGATTAAGAGACGGCAGCGTCTATATACATGTGTAGTAGATAGGAATTGATTTGACATTAGGGAGAAAGATAGAGATAGATCTATATAGAGAGAGAGGAAGAGGAGATAAAGAGGGGGGAGAGAGGGGGGAGGGGAGGGGGGAAAGCGGGGAGGAGGGGAAAGCGTGGAAATGGATGAAAAGGGGGGAAAGGGGGAGGGAAAAGCGGAAAAAAGGGGGAGGGAGGAGGGGAGAAAGCGGGAGAGCAAAGGTCCGGTCGGCCCATTACGGATGCCCGCTCGACATTGCCGACAAAGTATCCGATCGGTGCGAGCCGTGGCGGCTCGAGGGCGGAAAAATAATGAAGATGGCGGCGACGCCAGCCACGTGTCTGATTCGACCACTGGCTGGCATCGCGCCAATGTCGTACTACGTACAGGCAGACCGATAGGCAGACAGTGCTTCCCAGGCCGCCCGATCGCAGCAGCAGCAGCACTAAAAAGGGCAGCACGGGCGACGCGAGGTTGGCTCCTTCATTCTGCCTCTTCGTGCGAACGTTTGGCCCGCATACCCTGTATACTGTATGTTGCGAATGTGATAGCAGCAGCTGTAACAGCAGCGGCGGACAATGTCTCTGCCGATACTGGACGATCGATACGTAGCATTATGTGTCTCGTTCTCCCTTGCGTTTGGCTACGTTCTCTCGTTCTTAGTCCTCTCATGCAGTTGTAGTTTTTTTAGAAATCGAGCATGTGAACGTCGTGTACATACAGCTAACTAGCTGGTCAAATCATGTTCTAGCAGCAAACTGCAAGATGAAAATGAACAGCTGCTGCAAAACGTGCAGCTGCAGACTGTGTGTAGGAGCGAGTCGTGGCGGCTCGAGGGCGGAAAAAGAGTGAAGATGGCGATGTAATGACACTTGGAAAATCGTATATGGGTAAAACATGGGGGGGGGATATTCTGCATACTGCTCTGTCTGTCTTATTTAAATTCTTGTATATATATATATATATATATATATATATATATATTCACATTAGATATTGGCTACATTGGCAACAATTAGAAGTAATAGGATGCTCACCTTGGCCGTGAGTTAGCTGGGTATAACCTTGAGCAGCATTGGCTGACTCTCGTGACGTGCGCGGGGTAGTTAAGTTGGTGCGATGCAAAACTTCCCTGGCTTCTGATGCTGTGCTCGATTGAAGGTTCCATCCCGAAGGGGTTAAGAAGAGATCTATGCCTTGGGTTCGAAAATGTTCAGAGTGTATCTGTTAGGCATTTGAAAAAAATGACATAGTGCAGTGGCGGCACCCCTGTGTTTCGTGCTTGGTTATTCGAGTGTTCCCACAAGGATGTTTTTGCACAGAAAACCCACATAAAACGAAACACTTTTAGAGCCGAGGAAGTTCTACAAAAGGATCAGAAAGAAGGCAAGACCCGTCGAACCCAAAAACAAATAACTTGGAAAGTCTTATATGGGTAAAACATGGGGGGGGATATTCTGCATACTGCTCTGTCCGTCTTATTTAAATTTACTCGTATATATATATATATATATATATATATATATATATATATATTCACATTTAGAACTCAATTGACAACAATTAGAAGTAACAGGATGCTCACCTTGGCCTTGAGTTAGCTGGGTATAACCTTGAGCAGCATTGGCTGACTCTCTTGGCGTAGACAAGTGTGTGACAAAAAGAGGTCGTCCCGTTCTGGAGGTATGTCAACCCAATATGGCACCTCCACACGTGATCTGACAAACATCAGTACACTGTTATGATCGACGGGTTCAGCATCCAACCAACTGTCTATCGATGAGGCGGGACCCCGCGGCAGAGCCCCTGTGTCGTCTATTCCACTAGTCTATAAGTATAGAGCGCACACGTGGAATGGGGCAACGTTGGCCAATGCTCGGTTGCTGCTGGTTGCAGCAGCCGTGGACGCAACACGTACTGTATCGGCGCTGCCGGGCCGGCCGCGTCGTCCAGTGATTGTCCAGTCACTGCTAACACAGCGGAGCCCACCTGGACTAGAACGAGATTGGGTAGTCCGTTTGTAGCGAGAGCCAGATCGTGACGACAAGACAGAGGGTGAAATATATATATATATATATACAGAGAGAGTTAGAGAAAGAGAGAAGGAGAGAGAGCAGAGAACAAATTTCGATAGCGGATGATCGATAGCAACCGTCTCTGGGAGCGTGCATGCTAGATTAGGTACCCCCGCGGGGGAATGGGGGCAATTCCTTAGCGTGCGTGTACACGTATCGCGGTGCCTGGAGGTCTGACTCTGAGAGCACGTCGCGTCGTCTGAGGCAGAGGCGCGCCTTAGTGCCCCCCGTCATCGACTATGCCTCCACTCTACGGCCTTAATATTGTAGACGGGACTCAGATGTCCCGTGTCATGCGGTAGGCCCCCAATGCGGTTGGTGGTGCAGTCAACCGTGATACATTGTCGTAGAATTCTCAAAATGGGCAATAAGGTTGGCAACAAACCTAGATACGATCATACGTCGATACATCGACGATCATAACATTGATACATATACGTAATCCGCGCAGGCCTGTAAACACCTCATTCTATGACTTTCGTCCGCATAGCTTCCTTAAGCAACTCGCTAGGAAGCACGTTGGTCTATTTTCATAACTACCAGCAGTTAGTTCGTCAAAGGCCCTAAGGGTGCTGAAGTGAGTGAAGAATTAACAATACCTCGTGACGCATTACGTGCATATATAAACCTTTTGCTACTGGGTAATTACTGAGCGTTATAAGTTTTGTTTAAGAGCTTTATTCCAGTGATTATATCTTGCCGTAAGAGAACGGGGATGGAACGGGGTCTTGTAGATGTCCTGCGACTGCAATGTCACGAGTCGTGAATTTGTTCACGACGCGACGTATAATAGGTAGATGTCAACTACTCCTTTGTCGTGTAACACAGTTACTCCAAGAGAACGGAATATACGTTTAAAAAACTGTACCGGAACGAATTCGTGTAGACGTTACATGCATCGCCTTTATCTTAATAATGATAAATGTGTTTCCATTACATTCCTAATTAGAAATTGTGGAACAGGCATATTGTGTTCTCCTTTTTAAAGTTCTAATGACTCTTATCGTATTGCTACGCCAGTACATGATACGATGTTTAATCTGCCCTATGCACACCCTTTGCCAGTCATCGATCGTATATTAAAAATAGAGTCGATCTCTGTTATTCGGATTTTCGATTGATTGATTATTTCCATGTAGAGTGGCGTCTGCGAAAGACCAAGCTGATGTCGCATATCTTCAATAGAAAGGGTTGTGTTAGTCCTTTAAGTTTAGCCGCCGGCTGCAAACTAATGCGGTTTGGGTTACAACCGATTAAACTATACTCGTTTGCTTCTAAATTAGCCGTGTAGGCATTGACGCCAGCATAATCTATATGGAACAGCGTTGGCACTGTCCTCAAGAGTAGAGATGATTTTTCGATATACCCTGTCAACGCTTTCTTAGATACTTGGATATGTTGTGCGTTATGTTAAGCTATGGGCTATTAACCACACATTTGATATGTTAAGTTGTTTTCCGCAAGCTGTAGAGAAAAGGCGAAGGAAGACCTACTACTATAAAAAACTACAACAAATATATTGATCAATATCAGAGACCTATGAAACTTTATTCCCTTGCTTTCTAAATGGTTATTTTATTTTGTACATAGTTTGGTAACGTTCTGTACACCATCAGGTTAGCTGCTCACAGTGAGACTTTGCCGCAAACCTAATTACAGCTCAAGAACGCGGATAGATATTCGCGCCACTGCTGATTTCAAGAATACGCTAATCATTAATAAAATCTAACAAGCCTTGGGGTTACCTCTCTCCAAGCCGAAGTCGCGTTGTTTATCAGGAAGAGTGCAACTGGCCTCTAAAATCTAACAACACGTGATGTCAGGATCGCCGATAACAAATTATAGTAACATCTTTATTTGGTAACCATAGACCTGAGGAGCCTTGCTCCCATTCCACCTTCCCGCTGTAGCCTTCTTGATGATCTAACAAGAGGGTCTTTCGGCACTCCAAAGGTAGTTGAGCCGTACGCAAGCACCTGCTGGAAAACATTGTTCAGCAAGGTACAGGAAGCAGGCCTGTTTAAGACGCTTAATGCGTGTCCAGCTGCCCTGTTGGTTTTAAGTTCTGGAATGTAAAGTTTCCCGCAGTTTAAGCGTTCGCAGCGGCAAACGATTGGTTAAAGTGGGGACGAAAACACAGGTGCTGATGGAACACGTGAAAAGCCCGCACATACGAATCCAATTGTAAAATTGCCGCCTCGTTTTAAAAAGCAACTCCGTTTTTTTCATTTTCTGGCGCTTTGAATGTTGTTTCGGCGTGCGTATCCGGCGTCACTAGATTTAGGGACTAACATATAACTAAGGCATATCTGAAAAGCTTGATTCCCGAAAACGTATTATCCTTTACTAAACACCCTTTCAAGTACTACTACTAGTACTATACTAAACTTGAAAAGTTATTTTCTCATAAACTTAGGCATGTGTGAGGCCCAATTGCCTTAACTATTTAATAGTACGTTTAGGTGGTGCCAATACTTATACTTATCTTATGATTATGTTAAAGATCGCGTCAGCCCAAATTGTGTAGCGCCAACAAAAAACCCACGAATCAAGCGGTAAGAGTCGAAAACTAGACGACAACAAAGACAATTACTAATATTCTCAGTTACAATAAATATTACGGCTGCTTGATAATCCTACATGTTTCGGCTTAGTTTAGTTTAACCGTGATGAAGAGCAGCGGCGTCTGTGTGTTGACCATTGTTTCAAAAATTGCCACGCTTATACTGGAGCGTCTGCGGAGTGTTATAAGTGAGATATATCTATAAAATTCAACTTCCATAACGGGCGGTTTGATGTGGTGTTTTATCACTTATTAGTAGTATTGATATGACGTTTAATTAAATAAAAAGTTGGTTATATACAAATATATTAGTTGTACGTTATTGTTCTTGTCACTGTAGACTTCATCGCACTCTTTAGCCAGCAAGCACCACCACAGTCGTAAACGGTACAGTGATTATGTGTCCCCGCTTGTATCTCAAGCTGTTGCTTCAAGAGTAGTGATTTCCCGACCGTGCGTCGAGTGCCAACAAAACACTGGATAGGGCTTAACAGAACGAAGTAACCTTGCTGAACAGGGGAAACAGACCGTCTGGGTAACAACGCAAAGTGCCGCACACGTGAACCTTCGACGTTTCACAAAGCGGCGAGGCACTAGGCTTTAGGCGAATGTGGCGGTTATTAATGCCTAACTTTGGTTTGAATTTTCGCTAACGCTCTCTTCTGCAGAAAGCTTCCACGCACTTAGACGCTTGAACATGTGTCGTTGTCTGGCATAGCAGCACAAACAGCTATGAACTAAAAACACCGACGACAGTAATATTCACAGCAGCAGGAGCAGCAACAACAACTAAAAGCATCTCGGCAGAATAGCGAGGTTTCTTGATTGATTCGTTCTCTTGATTAGGTGTTTCTGGTACAGAAATAGTCCACACGCACAGCAGTCGTCGCTAATTTTGGACCAAATTGAGGATAACTATGTCCACAATATATATATATATATATATATCTACAGAGTGTTCCAGAATTCGCTCAACAAACTTTGAGATCGTGAAACTCAGCGAAAAATAATTTTTTCAATGGAACGAAATATGGAATATATATATATATATATATATATATATATATATATATAAATATATATATATATATATATATATATAAATATATATATAACTGCAACGTACAGATACAATATTGCGCAAACTAATAATGTCGCGTTAGCTGCTGCTGCTGAGGCCGAAAAAGCTAGTTACAATACTGGCGCTTAGTTTGGCTTGCCTTTTTCGACCAGCTCCACCAAAAGCAACGCCGACAACTTCCTGGCCGGTGACATTGTAGTGCTGTTAGCAGCGCTTTGGTCTGCTGCTTGTGAACGGGACCTACAAGTGATGGCCGTTGTGTTATGTTGAGTCGAATCTTGGGCAGCGGTGTACATAGACGAATGTCATTCGGCCCCATTTTCATGGCGTTGTTATTGCTTTCTCCTCGCGTTCTCATTTGGCCAGCCCAGCCAATCGTTCGCCCAGTCTCGAGTCGAATTGCAAACGCTCACTGTTTGCAATTGGTGTTGTGTCGTTTTTATTATACTGTATACGTGGTCGTCTGGTCGCGTTGCGTACGTTGTACACACTAAGCTTGTATATTTGTTTATGTACAGCTACGTATTTGTGTACAAGTGTAAGTATTTATTTAGGTATGGTATTTATGTACGTGTATGTATAGTATTAAGGTACCGTAAATTCGTTGTGTTTATGTTTAGACATGGATAGTATGTATAGGATGGTAGACAAGGCGTGTGCTTGTGTGTACACGCATGCGCTTTTCAGCGATGGCTTGTCGTAAACCAGTCTTGCAGCTGGCTGTATTGTTTACTAACCATAGCTGCCTCGGTCGGCAGAAGCGTACGCTGTACGACGCCTGCCCCATCCTAGCAGACATACACCATGGTCTTCTTATGGGTTGGACGAGTTAGACTGTAGACAAGTCATTCCTTATTGCCGATAATCAGACATATTGCCGGTAAACATCGGTTTCCTAGAAACGATGGTCTTTACCTTTACTTCTTTAGAAGAAGAAGTAGCGCAGGTGCTCAGGCGGTTCACTAGGTCGCATGTGGTGGGTCTATGCGGCACACCCAGACATCGTCGTCACGTTTTTTAATGTATGCCCAGCTACTTCATATTATATCATATCACCTTTATTGAAAAAGGGGAATAGAATAATAGAAACAAAGTCGTTCCGAATCTGTGAACGACGTGCAATCCTCCAGGCAAATGCGTTGTGTACAACGTCCACACGAGCAACCTCGTGAAGGTGGATGAAGACGCCGCTCTAGAGATTATTTGGTCGTAGAACAAATTAGTACCTAGTATTAAGATTCTGACGCGTTAGCTGTTTAAACATGCGGTAATTGTCGTGGCTATGGTATTCGCTAACACTAGGCAATTTGATACGCTCGCGTGGTAGGCAACACCGACAAGCAACTCACTTCACAAATTTATCCTGCACGCTCTTTTATAGAATGACACCCTCTTCTATAGAATGTATTGTGGCATTGTCGCAAAAAAACGGCACACTTACCCATATGTGCTGTTCTGTCGACGATCAAATATGCATAATTTCATACGCAAAAAACGATTTTGCTCTGTGCTTGCCGTGAGGGGCCGACCCGTCAGTGATCAATCGTTAAATGAAAAAGTCAACTCTATAAAAAGTGATGTTTTGTATAAAGATAGACATAGTATTCTTCTTCTTACAATCGCTATCAAACGTTTAATAGAAATGTCCAATTTTAAAGACATTTTGGCCTAACTTATGGAATGTGTTTGTGACAGGACTCCATATTGAGATCGATGTTGAAAGTCGGAATTGAACTAAAAACTGTAAAAAATTCCACGAACAAATCAGCATCGTAGAATAGCCTCAACCACAGCGTGTGCCACTGTGGATAAAGGAGCACAAAACAGCCTCTCTTCTCTCATCACCATCACGCCGCCTATCAAAGCAACGCGGGCAAGTGTTCTCGAGTTTAAACAAACAGGCGCGCTAGGCTGAGGTCTTGACATCGAACCGACCTTGCTACGTCGCTACGACGCGCGCACTACGAGCGTATATCAACGTAGACAGTAATGGTAGTGAGGCGTCCGGATCGCAATCTCCGTCGCCGTATGGTCGTCAACCGTCAACCCCATGCCGAGCGACTGAGCACACCGTTGTCGAGTCTCAGCCCGGGCGACTGGGCGCGCATAAAAAATGGCTCCTGTCAACATACTGTTTCAACTAGGACAACTCCGTTGCCGTAGAATTGATCTATTAATATCAGTTAATGCAGTCATAGGAGGTGTTGTCGCTGTGGTTGGTGTTGGATTTTGTTGTTGTTGGTGGTGTCGGATGTTGTTGTTGTTGTTGTTTTTAATAACTTGATTTTCTTTTGGTTTCCTTTTTGCTGCTAGTTTCCAGCCCCTTCCTTACTTTCTGAACTTCCATTTATCTACATGAATATGTGATAGTACAGGGTGCCTCAACAAGAGCGTATCACTTATATTCTAAATCAAATACAGTTTTTTGCAATGTAGTACTTGCATTTTGAGACACTGAGTTTAACATGAAAACATATGAGAATTGTGTACTGAACAGATCGTCTGGGAAAGCCCTTCTCGGCTTCGCTGGCTGCTCTGCGCTCTTTCACTGAAATTTGCAATTACGGTTGAGCATAATTATAGCTGGATCTCAGTGAGACTCAGTCTATTCATCTCCTTCCAGGCTTGGGTGATCGTACGTGCTTATATGAACCTTTACCTTAAAAATAGGCAACACATACATGCAAGTACACACATATAAACAAAACAACACGGTTTCCTGACCATGTTTAAGCTGTCCTACGATACACGCACGCCTGTATTGTGTGTGTAGTCGTATATCTAAATTGTGCTTCTAAAGCCGTCTACACCAGAAATAGCCAACTACGAGTAAAAAGAATTCGTATACCTGATTGTCTGACGTTGCATATTCACGCCTTACGGTGACCTGAACAGAGGTGACCTTTCCGCGCTGTATGCCCCTGACCGAGACGTTGTTTAACAAATAATTACAACCCGTTATTTTCGAATTACAGAGATTTAGGGGATTGCCGACGGTTGCAGATCAGGTGTTTAGTCCGAACGTCGAAAACACCTACGGTTTCGAACGTAAACGGGCATAATTCTTGGGGGTAATCTATTAATGAGTGTTTCGTCAGCTTATTTATTGATCAAGGCGAGGTGGGCTGTGTAGCCAGCCGCCGCAAATGCACAAACTGCCGCCTATAACGGAAAAGGCTGCGGACTATAGAAGTTGCCGCCCATAGACAGGGTTACCAGAGAAGCCATTGATAATAGCCAGGGTTAGCAGAGAAACCACCGATCATAGAAATGGTTACGGTTATATACATATTTATGTTTGTCGTGTGCACACGTCGACTATTCTATGTGACAGAGCTTAGCTCCTTCTCACACCAAAACAACAAGAGACGCGCGAAAATAACAAAAATCAGAAAAACGACGACCAGATCGTCGTTTTTCTGATTTTTGTTATTTTGTCTGCTGTTATTCTCGTCAAGCCTTTAAAATAATTTGACTTGCCCGTAAATTAGATTTAGCTTTTTTTCACTCGTCATACTGCTAACAATTGTGCCCCGTCTGGGGACCGCTTGCGCATCAAACCAAGCAATCAGGGGAGCGAGTTGACTATTACGGCAGCCGGGTTCTTTTCGCGCTGAACATCAGAGTGTCGATGGGCCAGACCGAAGCTCCGTACAGGGCGGCTGACTCGGCCGCGGATATGACTGTTCGCCAATTGTATTGTCGTGGTTCGTAAGTGTTAGGCATAAGCTGTGAGAAGTTGTCGACTGCTCTTGTTGCCTTCTCCGTCGTCCGCCGCACATATTCAGTGCCACGAAGATCCCTACCTAGGGTGTCCCCGAGATACATAACCTTGTTGGTGAGTGCAATCTTTTGGTCATCTAAGCTTAGGGAAGGGCGGGGCAGTTTCTCTCTTTCGATAGAAGTATTGCCTTGCTCTTTCCAGGAACGAGAGCGAGTCCAACCGCCTGTGTCCAGTAGGGGACATCGGCAATTGCTTTATTCGCGCGGCTCTGCAGCAGGTCCGATGTCCGAGCCTGGAAAGAACGAGGTCGTCGGCATGGGCAAGGAGGCGAATGTCCGTTATTTACACCACATCGTCGTAAATTATCAGCAGCAGCAATTCAGCCCTCTACCTGCTGCTAATCTCGGTTAACTTCGAGCATTTCATAGGCACCTCTGCTGTTTTATTAACTGGCATCTTTAAGAGTTACTTGTAGCGGTGTAGTGTAAGGGAATAGTGAACTAATGATGATTGTCATCCACCGGGAGTCACCGGTGCGATTATCAATGCTAATCAAACTTTCGTTGAGCGATGCTTATTAAGAGCGCCGTCGCCGTGGCATCCGGCGTGCGCCACGAGGCCAGGCCAAAACCCTGTCTATAGTTAGTAAACCATATGCCGCTAAAATCAAGCGGCCATTCTACCACAAGTGCTATTGAGGAAACGCTAGATGTCTCCACAAGCCCTGCCCTCAGTGCGTTAAAGATATGTATGTTATGGTTGTCATCTGCCGTGTCGCCGGTTTGATCCCCAATGTTGATCGAATTTCCTTTGAGCGATGCACATCGAAAATAGATGATAAACTATACCGCTGAGAATCAGCGGCCATGGTGCCGCACGGACTGTTGGGGAAACCCTAGATTTCTTAACATGTCCGGCCCTCGGTGCATTGAAGATATATCTCACGGTGAGTTCCAAGCCCGTTGAAGACGGAGGATGGTCTAGATTTAAAAGCAATCTCCTTAAAAATAAATTTAATTCTAGGTCTGTAGGAGACGGGGGATATTCTGGAACTAAAGACAACCTCCACAGCGTCATTGAGGTGGCTCTGGGAAGTGGCTAGCACCGGGACAGGGTTTAGGGCTGCCCTTATAGTGAGGAGCGAGGGCGCAGGCCGGATGTCGCGGTAACGAAGCCCTTCAAGTTGCCGCTTGCACCTCGCGTAAGTAGCGACGTTAGCCGCGTGTCTACTTTCGTCGCAGTTGTATCGGATAGCAGTCTCCAGCTTTACCTGGAGAGAGGCACTGGAATGGAGGCAGAGGAATGTTGTTGTCTTGCTGGGAGCGCTCTTCACAAAGCTTATTGCCCATGGAGGCAACAGCAAGGTGCAGGTGCTGTGCCCGGGGACAAGCACTCGAGAAGTTTGCTGCCTTCCCTCCGCTTGCTATGCTCAAGGAGCTTTGGACCTATATTCTGGAACGTTGGAGCTTGACGGCCTAGGTTTAGTAAGAGACAGAAGACCCTACAAGAGAAGGAACAATTCCCGGACCTACTGGTTGAGGTGGTTAAAGGTTGAAACGTATACTCAGGTAATAAGCAGCCGCCGGCAACTCTATAGAAAGGAAGCTCTTAAGGTGCTCATCTGAGTGGCAGTTCAGGGCAAGGGTGTCAAGTGTGCACTGGCACTCTAAGTCCGTGGTCTCAATGGTGGTCAGTGTGCTGATTTCCTTTCTCCTTGTCCGAGGCTCTCTTGACTGCTACAAGAAATCCCTCTACCAATATATTTGCCATTGTGTCCACGTTGCTTTATTTGCCGCGTGATTGGTAAGCCCTTGTTATATACAGTTGCCTTGACAGGATAGTTGTTTGAAACCACTTTTTCCTGTGTTGCACCCGTTAGGAGTTATTTCAGTGTTCTTTGTCGTATATTCCTCGTATGGGCCAGTTCGCTACTGCTCTAGCCAAGGTGGTTTGTGTCCTCTAAGTTTTAAATAAACCAATCAATAAAAACATATATATATATATATATATATATATATATACTCTGGCTAGGAGTGCAACCACTCTGCTATCTATTTCCTATGTAGAGCAGCACTTCGGGAGGCACCATTGCCACTGGTTGGGTTGTTCTTGGTGGTTGCTACGTACAGTTGCGTTAACGTTCACTCTGCACGTGCGAGCGCCTATATTCCCCTATATTAGTTATGTACACAGTGGACTATATATATACACACATACTCCTAAGAAACCAAGCCAAACCACCGATCAGCTAGGACCACTGATCGGTTCGTCCAGCGACGTTCGAATTCGAATCCAACACTTTTCGAACGCTTGCGTTTAAGGGCCTTTCGGGACTTATTTTGTTATCAAATCGAGTTTAGCACAGTACCTTTGCAGTGTTCACTAATCGTATTGGGCTCTACAACTTACCGCTAAGGCCGTCGAGTGCAAGTGGTCAACTCGTTAAAGGCCTCAGGTTCCTGCACTCTTCAACAAAGTTTCACGGAGCAAAGACAAACGCGACCAACAGAGACAGACTGGGTACCAATGCTACATTGACGACTTAAACTATTTTAGCTGGAAAGCGGGACATACAGAGAGAGAGAGAGCTTACAGCGTGTTAGGCAGAACCTCCCAACACTCTGCGTGATCGACGCTTTGATTTGCCGCTTTATGCGTCGACAACAAATTGTATACAGGGAATCTGGGACGACACGCACGTATGTGAATGCATACGTACATGCACACATATACTTGTAGACAATGGACAAACTGTCATGCCTATTGAGAATAGAAGATAAGCCATAGCGGCCTGGCTGCCATAAAAACTGTTGGGGAAACCCTAGATACCTTAACATGTCCGGCCCTCGGTGCATTGAACATATACCTCAGGTTAAGTTCCAAGCCCGCAGGGGACGGATGGTAGTCTGAAAACAACGTCCTTTAAAAAAGGTTTTTAAGTCTAGACAAACATATGTACAGATAACTCGCCCTAGCTTGACTTCACGATTCTTCACGAGCCAGAGCACTCAGCCGTCAGCCATATCGGGCACTTTGTGCCGTGGCCGAGAGCTCTGCGTGATGCATATTGTTTTGAAGCAAACTGTCTTAAGATTTAGGTTAAGCTTATATATATATATATATATATATATATATATATATATATATATATATATTATATATATATATATATATATTAATTTCATCGAGGTTTATTCACGGAACCGCAATTTCACAATGATTAAGTTCTCGTATATACAATATTTAAAATGTGCATTACAAAAATGTGTGTAAAAATGTATATGGCTCTAGACGGCCAAATGCCGGCGAGAAGACCGAGGACATCGTCGAGAGTCGGAGTGCTTTTACTCATTATTGAACTGAGCTAGCAGCTCTTGAGTAGTTATCTAAGGAATCGTGAGCTCTCCGTATCTGGTTCAAAAAGCCCGGAGGGCTGCTGTTACTACGACGCGAAGTGCGTGACCTCGGCTAACAAGCGCAGTAGAGATGCTGTTGAAAGTGCTCTTTTTTGGTGACATTTTGTACATACATCGAGGAGACAAGAGAAACAGGAAACAAAATGTTGCCTCTGATACAAGCCGCTTCAACATGTGTGCAGTTCAGGCAAGAAGGCACGTGTTCATGTTAGCCTAACAGCAGCAGCAAACAATTACTTAAAAAAAAACTAGTCGTTTTAACAAGCTTCTATATATTGTATAAGGTGACCCTTATGGACAAATTAAAAATAGAGCCTTACCAATGTGCTTATAGTATGCATGCACCCGAAAAGTATTATGAGCTGTGTTCGTGAGAGTACAGTATCCGCTATATCACAACGATGTCTTGTTTTGTTTTTGCATATTACAGGTGTATCATTATCATGGGAGATCATTTCAGTGTGTGCAAATCGCAGCTGGACAGCGCCGTCTGGCGAAATGTGTTTTAACTCATCGGCGGAGCTGCGTCTCGACGTATCAATCGACATTGATTGCGTTTTTACTGTCTACGCACCACTAGGATTTAAGGTGCAGTATAAATAAGTATATCTGCATATATATATATATATATATATATATATATATATATATATATATATATATATATATATATAGTTAATGCATTTCTACACCAGCGAGCATATTTTGTTTGCAAAACGAATTAGTTGCGTACTAAACGATTGTAATATTAAACACACCAATGCAAAAACGCGAACTCTCATTCTTACAGGTGCATGTGGAGATTACCGAGCTCTCGGTGGTTGACTTGACGACTCAACAGCGAGACAAGCACAACAACGCCTCACTCAGCTGCGGACGAAACTTCATCGAAGTCGATAGCGGCACCGGTAAGAAATTCTAACTAGCGCAAACCCCCGACCGTCGCTAATTGTTGTAAGGTAGGGGCATGCAGCGCAAGACTAACCGTCAACGGCAGCCCAAAGATGCAGCGATTTGAAGTTACGATAAGAGCCTGAAAAGCTATTGCGGCGCATCTGGAGCGAAACGAAACAACGCAAAATATTGTGGATCTAGTTGTGACAATACAAGTATCTATTGAGCACGCCGCCTCCTCGCAAATGAGCTAGGTATGGCAGACGTCGGGAAAGTGGGCGGGCCGCCGCCAGTGTAAACCTTGGAACTACATTAATTAGTACGCTAAGTCAATGCCTTTAGATGTTGTTTGCTTTTTTGCGGTGGTTTTGGTGCGGAAGTTTTGCGTGCAAACTGGCCCTATGTAAGACGCACGAAACCTGATGCACGGTCTATGAAACCCGATATAAGGCCCATGCGACACCCGATGCAAGGATGATGTTGTGTTTGGTTTGTTAAAATCCGTGACCTTCTTCGAGTCTCTAATCTAATGGCTTTGTGAAGCCACCTAACTTTAATTATATGTATACCGGTCTTTATAATAACAATAATAATAATTGTTCCCCAGCAGGCAATATAACGTTTTAGATTTTTTTTATATATGTTATTTGTCTTCATACGTGTGAATCCCGTCTCCTGTTTATGTGTGCTTTTTCTTTACACACATGTAGTAGTAGTATGAACTCATCACCATGGCCAAGACCACGAGAATAGATGTAGTCGCCCCCATACATAGAAAATATGTCTATGTAGATGTCGCCCCATGTAAATCGAATATAGATTGGGGTGTTGGGTTTGGGCGAGGATGGGGGGTGGGGGCGTAGTGTCCAAGGGAGGTGGGGGTAAAAGTCATCACGCCCGGTGTCTTTCGGATCTACGCTATCATCGATCGCTCCTGCATAAGCGGGTTGGCTAAGCTGGTTAACTAACTAGCGTGCATGCATGCATGTATGCGTGCTTGGTTAACCAGGCAGTTCGCCAACTCGCTCACCTCGTATGATGGCGTATAGATAGATGTGTATTCGAACGGCGGCGGCGGCGGTGGCGGAAGCCGCCAATGTTGTTTTAGCGAAGCTCTGGTTTGACTATCGACACCAACAACAACAACATGCCTGCAACATGTCGTAATCCTCTTACGAACGTCTACACATAATGGCAACAACACTTAATGATGATGACGCCGCTGCCGCCGCCGGCGCGATGGCCTGAAGTGCTACATGAGTGTTCGTAGCCCCACCAACTACAGAGTACTACAGCATGCAAGTAATTGAGTTTATGATCAGCTCACTCTTGCTGTCTGGCTGGCTCACTCACTCACTCACTCACTCACTTACTCAACGGAGGGCAAGGGAAGGCACGACCGGCCAAATGTACATGGACCGTATCGTAATTAAGTTATATAATATTCTTATTATCATCATCATCATCATCGTTATTAGTATTATTATTATTGTTAATATGCAGTGACAACGCGCTGGCTATGCGGGGGTTGGGGTGGCGGAAGGGTGAAGAAGGAGGCGCGTACTCATGTTGCTTGTGTTTCTACTATGAACAGTACTAGTTAATAACAGAACAACAACAACAACAACAATAACAACAACAGCAATAACAGCAGCAACAACAACAACAACAACAACAACAACAACCAAAGATGCTGTTGTTGTTGCTGCTGCTATACCAGCACATCAATATTACAATTGTTATGCACCGCTGTTATATCCTCTGCCTAGCCGGAAGATGCCTAAGATAGCACGTTTGGCTAGTACATAGATAAACACTACGGGCTCTTGACACATAACACCCCTCTCTCTCGCTCGCCATCTCTCTCTCTCTACCTCTATATATATATATATATATTTCAGCTTGTTGGACTCATCGTTAAGCCGATTACAGGTAGATGAATTGAACACATGGCAATAGAACACCAATGCCTTTGCATTGTGAAAGCCTGTAATAATAGCAATCAATTGCTGCTATGATTATGACTAACACGTATGTGTTATTGATTATTTATCTATGAAGCAGGAAGTGCTTGCTGCCATGAGTTATATATGACATTTACAATGTGCCCTTACAGTTCCTGTCCCTTCGTTGATTAATATCAAGGAGACCTGGGGTTACCATTCGAAGCCTTTCTACGTTGAGGTACGAGTTAATGGTTGTCCGTATGGTGGATCTCTACCACCGGCCTTTAGTGCCGCCCGAGGCTCGGTCGGCTGAAGTAGGCAACGTACAATTTAATATTATATTCTTTTTGCACAAAACGCATCCATTCGGCATCCGGCCACGGTTACGTTACAAAAACGTTCTTGAAATTTCCTGAAACGCATGTATTTCCAGGTGATCTTATTCAGTTGTCGCCAGTTATGATCGACCTAAGCCATCTACTAATCTTAACTAAAAGCCGTACATTGTTAAACTTTGATACCACGACCTGCGTACAAAGCGATGGCGTTGCCACATAAGGATTTCGTCCTCCCGATGGATTTATTTCATCCGACATACATAAACAGTCAACCAGCTGCCCCATTGTTGCGACTGTTAATTATTTGCTATTGTTGCTGTTACTTTTATTGCTGCGGCGGTTATCCTCCTGCCCGTTTGCTTTATGTGTTCGTATTCAGCTGCAATTTAGTAGTTAATGCATTTGTCGTTGTTCCATACCTCTGGGGGTTTAGTTCTGTGTGACTATAATGAGGGAGAATCATGCATTATTTAGAAGGTAACCCCTCATTGCCCGTGCCGAAGGGGTGACAAGTCAATACAAAGTTGCATCCCTCGCACAGAAAGTTTTTCGGCGTTGTTCATCTGCAAACGGCAAACGGGTGTAACTTGCTGCTGGTTGAAAATAGTGTAACAGAGGAACGATTAATACGATAGGAACGACAAAGCCTAACAGGAGAATAGAAGATGGAACGCCCGAGGAACAAGCAACAAAATGGACTAAAGTGGAACCCAAAAGTAAACTCGTTGATCTCTGGTTGGACTGGTTCGTAGAACTATCCAGTCTATTTAGCTGTTGAGTAGTGAATAAGTAAGCTTAGCCTCATCTTATCATACGCTTACAATGACACTATTTCTTTGATAACTTACTGTCTACTACTGCTTTCCTTTACACCGACGTAAGTAAGCCTCTTGTATTCTTTTCTACGCTTCCTCCTACTCTTTTTTGAGAAAGAATTTGTCCTCTGAATTTGTCTTTTTGCCTCTGTCTATATTTTTGGCCGCGCGATCTTCTTGTCCTTTTGCCCTTTGCATCATTTGGCTTACCGGTGCCGTGCGCCCGCATGTGTTGCCACTACTGCCACTCTACAAGCGAGGCAGGCAGCCACCGTCACCGAAAAAACATTCAGCTCTTTACGCTGAACTGGACGTTTGCTAGCATACACGCCGTTATAAAACGACAGAACTTTGAGGTCGTTGACTGTTTGTTCACTTTAAACTTCTACCTCAGCAGCAGCAACAGCAACCACCACAAGGACAACAAGAATGATCATCATTAAAAAGAACAACAATGACTGCATCTGATGGTTCTCTAACAGGACAACATGCACGACCGTTAGAAAACGACAATTCTGCTTGTGGCATGTTCAAACAAATTCCTTGTCTCTGTTGACCTGCCCTGTGCTCCTGGGCTGGCACGGGAGGCACCGCATCACAGAGATGACTCAGGGTAGCCGTGCAGGAAATTGTTTGGGTACGCTGCTGCCGCTGCTGCTGCGGCTTTTATCGTTGAATTGCAGTCGTGACCACAACCGTATAAATTGCATTAGACATGACAAGACCTTGAGAAGAAGACGTTCGACGCGGTGCCAGTTACTTTTGTTGTTGTTGTTGTTGCTGTTGTTGTTGTTGTTGTTGTTGTTGTTGTTTTTGTTATTGTTGTTATTGGTGTTATTATTGCTGTTGTTGGTGTTATTGTTGTTGTTGTTATTGTTGTTGTTGGGATGATGACCGACGCCGAACTAGCGTTTCGACGACGCTAGATTGTAGTAAGCACCCACCTAGATGGCAAATGTGCTCTACCCCCAGACGGAGCGGCGGCGAGGGGGTAATAAGTCTCGCGAGCTGATTGATTATGGCCGTCTCGAAGCGTCGTCATACTTCTGCACAGCGTTATTCTACATCGGCGGTCGTTCGGCTCCATCCACTGATGATGGAGACGTCTGATCGTAGCACACGGCCTGTGCGCCTGTAATAATAGATCGCTTCGGCCAGAGCACTCAATCTTTGATGTTCCGACTCATAGGCATTAGTGCCGATCAACTCGAACAATCAGACAGTCGCCTATAACACAACAGAACGAACAGTTACGAATTAAGTTAATTTGCTCATATTAATATTGTGTTATCGTTGTTGCCTATTATTAGTGTCGTTTGTTCTAATAGGAATACTGTCTACTTCAGTTTTTCACGTAGTGGGGAGTGATTAAAACACGAATCCACTTATATAGGATAGCGTCATCTTGAGTGTCCTGGATGGAGCATTCGAGTCAGTTTTCCCACAGACAACGGTGTAAAACAACGCCGAGCATAAGCACAATGTCGGTGCCGCGCCAGTCCTACCCAAATGTTCTGGCTGTGTTCTGTTCTTTACTATATAACTTAAAGCAATGATTAAGTGCGCAATGTTCCGAGCAGCCTCGACTTAGACCTACTGAGCTCCATAATGAAGCACCACTCCTCCACAAGTGTGTATGCATGGTACAGAAAAAAGTTTAAACTAGACCTCTCAGTCTTCGCGATGAAGCGAGTAAAACTGTGGCTCTTATAAAAACTGCGAATTGACCGAATATCTCCAGATCAGTGGATAAAGTCATCGACCCACCGCCTTATAAAATGCATAAAATCTACCGGAAATTGCGTCGATGTCTAAATAATGATTCTACTTCCATAAAGACATAATTGTACGTATTCTATTAGAGAAATTTCAAAACCTTCGCCAGCTCCCTACGTTTATGTGCAACCAATTTATCCGTGGCTTTATGAGTAACATGATACGTGAGGCTCCGCGAAGTATTCTGATACGCAAAGCCTCTTGTAGTATTGTGATACGTTCGAGGCCGCTCGTAGCACTAAGTGTATTCTGACTTGATTGTCAGACTCTGCCATGCACTACAAAGATCATGGAGCAGCAATAGCTAATCGCTTCTGGTATATCGACTGCATTATCTGTTCTCCATGATGCTCTCTAGAGCTTGGAGAAGCAGCGTATACTAATATACTCTTGTGATGCTTGGCAGCATCTGTATAAACGGCGCGTTCACTTACTTATGAAAACGTAATTAAATATTTAATGACTAACTGTGTTTTAGCACGCTAGCGTATTCAGTCATATGGCTCATACACGCATATATACTAGGCGGATCAAAAAGTTCGCGCAATTGTAACATGAGCCAGACCCTCCAGTGACAATGCAGGCAGAACGACTATTGTGATTAGACATTTTTTGTGAAAGTCTTACCAGCAGCGACAATTAAAGGCAGGTTAGACTGCAGTTAGTACGAAACGAGTGCAACGGCGTACTGTAGTACCATTATAAAGTAGATTGCCTCATTTAAAAAGAAGATTGTGCTAGAAGTCTACACACTGGTGACGCTACGGCTGACTGCTGTAATTTAAAGCTGCGCAAAATAGCGAACGAAATAAGCATTAACTATGGCGCAACACATCAAATACCGCATCAATTAGCATGAATGCATGAACGAATTAAAGCAAAGTGGCTATCCTACGAGCTAAGCGAGTCCGCAAAATCCGCAGCATTTTTTAGACCGATTCCAAAAAGTAATCAAATTCGCGGCTTCGCTTTATAACGGGAAAATGCGGCGAAAGGCTTCCCACCATAGCGAAGAGACACATCGCGGCCGGAAAGGCGTTGGCGACCGCTTTCTAGGATACAAAAAGCAGAAGGGGGCGGTGCTGTTTTGCCACAACAATACGCCCGCTTACACGTCTCTTTTTGCCATGGCCAAATTAGGCAAAGTTAAGTTCCAAGTTGTCGAGTATCTCTCTTTATTATCTGGCCCTGGCTTATGCGACTGTTACCTGATTAGAAACGTCAAAAAGCATCTTTCCGGAAAGAGATGTCAGAAAAACAATGAGGTAGCGTGCGCCGTAGACGAGTATTTTGGGTCTAAATATTCGGAATATAAAAACGAAACTCTTCACGAAACTCTAAAAAAATAAAGAAAGATTCGGAATATTCTGCTCGTATAAATGCGACTGAAAATCATTCGATTAGATGCACTGAGCTTTGGGCTATACTGAACAATAAAAGGTATGTGGCCCTTGTCCGTCTATTGATTGTACTCCATACTACGAACTTTCTAATTCATCTAGTCACGAACTCAGATCAGGAAATAGCATTAGACTAAGTGACGTGAGAAGAGCTAATAAACGGCTGGGAACAAGTGGTTCAATTGGAAATTTTATAGGAAAATGCTTTAGAATTTTTCAACCGTATTTCAGCGGTTAGCAAGGTGGAATGCCCATTCCCAGGAACAGTACATGCATTTGGGAAGATTTAGAAATTCAGGCGTAATGTGGACAAGTAAAGTTAAATAATTGATTTAGTTGTGTGACAGGCTGACTCAAGTTAAGGTTGGAATTGGTACGCATTTTCTCTAGTGAACGCTATGCATTTATTTATGCATTTCTGCAGTCAGCTGCAGTCTTCACAACGTTTTTAGTTGAAAACAGAGAGAGCGAGTAGGTCGCACTTTGCCGGTACAATGAACCCAAACATATTGAATTTTCTAATAAACCTTTCCATCGAAGCAAGTGACATCTGTATGTAAGTATTACCATTCTAATGTTGCCTGCCTAAATGTTTACGAGGATGAAATGCAGGAGGCAGAAGAAATAAGCAGAACATACGAGGACCGAGAACTAACCCCCCGGGGGGTGTTCCGACATCTGCCTGTCTGTATGCACACTCAACTACTCCAACTTTCAGAACACGTCTCCTGTTGGAGAAACACGACATAGATACGGAACCAGTCGCCTGTATCTGCCAGACAGCATTCATGCATTCAAACATTCGAAAAACGAAAGAGTTTCGTAGAAAGTTAAGCGTAGACCTTGCTTGGAGAGATGTGCCAAGGCCGACGTTTCTAGTCGCTACGAATTCAGCTTTCTTCTGCCTAACAAACACTAGATTGCCTTGTTGTAAAAAAAGCTGACTAAGTGGTGTTCCAGCGTGACGGCACCTGATTTTCAACATTCTTGGATAGGCAGTCAACCTAGCGATACTGGGTGGCAGTTATATACCGATGACCACTTCTTAATAATTTAACAAGTCTATATAATAGAGGCGTCTTGTAGTACTATAAGATAAGAAGCAGTCACAAGGAACAAATTGGTTACTTTCGCCGGCGATCTGGCAAGGTCTGCGACAGATCACTTCATCAACCTGCCCTCTATGTTGACGCTACAACTCTATAAAGCTTTAGTGTGTTTAAAAGTTTTCCAAGTCTCCAAATAAGACATTTTATTGGATGCGAGAAATTGGTGTTCTGTATACCAAACGAAAATCCATGTGTTTCGTTGGCATTTCCTTTATGTATACAAAGGCCGGAAAAAAGACGATTAGGTCTTCGTGTTACGAATCGCGTTGGCAAGCACAACAGATGAAAGTTAATGTCATAGTTACACAACGACGCCTCACTTTAGATCTCGAAAACGAAGTTAACTTAGTCTGTAGAGCTGTAGATGCACCACCAATTTAAGTGAATAATTTGGTTGCGAAAAATATCAATCAATGGTCTTGTCGTGACGTTTAATAAACCGCGAAGTGACCTTCTGCAACACGAACCACCATGAAATAGTGATCTATCTAAAGCCACTAGGTTTCTTTATTCAGCTTCAATTTGATGCAGACTAACTTTGCGTAGTTTTTCGCCGCAGTGTAATATATTCGTATAATTAAAACATTTAGTCGATGCAATAATAAAACTCTCTCGATGTAAGGATAGACAGACACTTGTAGCACTCTCTAGTGGGGATAATAATTCACCAAGATGCTAACATGTTTGCAATATGACGTGAGTAAAGTAGAAGCCGACGATGGCGTATATAACGAACGGTTTGAATGCTGCCGTCGGTGATGTCTTTAATTAATAGTGCGAGAGAATTTGGCAGAACGAAAATTGCGACACTGGCGCACTGCGCTAGCCAGATTTACGACCAGCGCAATCAAACTTAAATCTGGCACGCGATAAGCTGCAGACAATGTCAATAAGCCAAGTTTTGCTCACCGCAGCCGCGTAAAAATCGCGCCCACACAAGAAGTCCGTTAAATCTTCAAGTTTATCCGATACGTTAGTCTTTCGGGTCGTGCATTGAGTTAAAACGTTACACATTTGCTGTCAAACCCGTGGAACCTCGTACCAAACTTCACAACTTTTAACGTTATTCGAGTCGGGTAAGTTGATAATGCAGCAGACTGTGTTCAGAGTTTGACTAGAAGGAAGTCTATACCAATTCTAGCTGACATTTAGCAGTAAGTAGAGTAATTCCGTCTAGAAGTTTGTTAGACTCTAAGCCGCGTCTAGGCAGACATCATTTCACAGTTGTAGGGTGGCCATTGAGGTTGCATTCCTCAAAGAAAATTCGATCAACAACAGGGATCGAACCGGCGACACCTTGGTAGATGACAACCATGACTAGCGCACTAGTCCTCTAGGACCACGCCGTCACGGGAGGGCCCACTCAATGCACGATAAACTCGCTTACGGAGTGTTCTAGCCCTTAAAATGAAAGCGTGATTGCAATCTTAGGAAACAAAAGATACTATAACCACAACCGTAGTGATAGTGAGAGTACGTTTCCAGTTTTCACGAAGATTTTTCAAAACTCAGGTAATAGTCCAAATAATTGCCAACCTGGTTTTTACCTCACATCCATTTTTAAGAGCATATATGTATCGTATTTAATATTATGTCAGAAACCTTTTCTTGAGTGCACTTTGTTAAATAAAGATACAGACAAGATACAGAAAACTAGTTAGGGCCACATTCAATAAAGTTCAATAGACAGTGCTGCAAATATGCGTGAGTGAACTTAAAGATGTGCTACGTCAGCTGGGCTGCTTGAGCATTTGTTCAACAAGGGGTCCAATAATCTTTGAAGTCAATAGTCTGTTATTTGTTCCGAATGAATTATACCTATATATATATATATATATATATATATATATATACATATAAATGCTTGACTTTATTGACATGTCAAACAAGTTTACAACCTGTCACAGACATATATATATATATATATGTGCAAGATGATGTGGTCAGGCATTACTGATCACTCCCCGTCCGTTATTAGTGCTGCTATTGTTGTTGAACGGTTGCAGTGGACAGCAGCGTAAAAGCATTAATGTCGCGCAACCCCCCCACACTAGCAATTAGGCAGAGCGTAGGAGAGAATCGTTTGCGCCAAGTCAACAAACAACCCAAAGAACGGTGCCACACACACACTGTACAACGAGCACATCGAGAGCCAGTAAAGCCAATTACGTCTTCTTTCGTAATCAGACGGTGGTGCTAATCACGGTGGAACGGGGCAGCAGCAAAGATGACGACCCTGAAAGTAACGAGGATAACCTTGGTGCGCTCCTCTCCATCTACCATAGGTAGGCCGTCCGTAGGTCGGGTCGGGTGGGTGGTGGCCTGGTCAGTGCGAGAACTGTTAACGACGAGCTTGTCTAAGTAGAGTTTTCGGGATGTTGTCCCTCAGCCAAGATTTAACGTGCCCACGGAACTGTCGTTCACATTACTTCATAGACGGACGACCCCCATATAAATACAGAATGTGGGGCAGCGGTGGGGTTCGAACCCGTCCGCGCACCTCCTATGTGTCTCCTCCGGTTGCGAGGCGCAGACTTAAGCGACCACGCCACCACCGGGCTCGACAGCTGCCCGGTCAGGTGGCGGTCCGTCTGTCTCTCTATGTGGACACAGCTTAAGTGAATGAAAAAACAAAACATACCTAAAACTGGAAAACTATCGCATGTGCTATTACGACTAAAAGGATCTTTTCGTCTTTTTCTTCTAACCGCCACGAAGCTGCAGTCTACGCAGTGCGTGCTGTATGTACAGCGCGCGCAGTGTAGTCACACATGATTGCACGTATATATGCGTATGTGCAATATAAGAGTAAAACAAAGAAGAGGTAGGGATCCACAGATGTATATTAAGTGAAATTTCTACAGTGCTCTACTGCTAGGAATGCTATACACATCATTTGCTTGAATATGTATAATTGAATAGAACATCGCTTTGTTCAAGGTTTAAGATATATTTACAATATGATAATTATATATATATATATATATATATATATATAACTTTGTTGCCCGACGTAGAACCATAAAAGTATATATTTTTATTATTTTCCGTATAATACATTAGGTATATGTTACACACATTATATATATATATATATATATATATATATATATATATATACTGTAACCGATTGACATAATTGGCAAATGTACTTGCGTATTTGCGTTGCCCGTTACAATCGAAGACACCGTTGGCTTATACCACTTATGCACTAGTCATCAGCCAGGGTCATCCCGGCACGAGCCCATTTAGCCAAATACCCGACCAGCGTCGTAGCGTTGCCACATTGGACTAAAATGGAGCTCCTTGGTCTGAAAACTTCGCTTGATCTCGTATTTGTTGCAATTTGGCACAGCTTAGCGCAGCTGCAATTAAGTGCATGTTTCGTTCGCGAGTGACGGGGTGCGGCACAGCGTTACAGCAGCGTATACCCCGCGCTCGAAGGGGATCTTGTCATATGACTTTGCGGAACTGCCAGTCTCGGAGTCGCGGACGTCCTACGCCATGGCAGCGTGCTGGACCGATGGAAGCCTCGATCTTCGTCCAAAAAGACACGAGACCATAGAGACATACGAAAGCTCCAGGTTGAGCAGCTGTTTGGGTAGGATTTGTATGAAACAGAGGCGAGAAGAGGCTTTTGTTGCTTTTTCCAGCTATAATGCTTGACCGTCAACTGTAACAGGGTATTTGTTGTCTGCTAAGCCGCCACAATGGGCGTATGTAGTAACCCCTGGCTGAAGTCTCTAGTGGGATTTTCCACTCTTCCGCATTCCGCATTATGAAATTGTTTTAGGTGGTCAAGGTAGGCAGAACGGCCTCTGGAGATCTTCCACTGCGGGCAGGGGACTAAGAAAGGGCTATAACGCGTCTGCGCGCATTTCCATATATATATATATATATTCATCTTACAAGCAGCATATCTATACGCACGCTCTATATATATATATATATATATGTATATATATATATATGTATGTATATATATATATATATTCATCTTACAAGCAGCATACCTATACGCACGTTATATATATATATATATATATATATATAACTCAACTAGGGTAGACCCTAATACATATAGTAGGGTATCGAAATTAAATTGTTGCCTTCAGTCTGCAAACATTCGATATTGTGCTAGCTTCATATGTTGTATATTCTTCAGTAATTACAAATACAGTCGCTATGAGGTAGACAATTGTGGGATTTTTAATTTTTAATTCAAGCCAGACAATTATTTTTCATACAAATATGGTGGTAATATCTCTGTTTTTGCTATGTGATTGTGTATATCAAGTGGTGCCTGCCTTAAGAGACTCTCTTTAAGTTATCTGAGCCAAAGGCAAAGCGTAATCTTCTCATTTAATCAGGAGCAACTGCAGAAACGCCCTTTGGGAAAGCCTAACACCCGTTTATATAGCGATATTTTCATCGATCTGAATATTTCAGGTCGTTAAGTTTTAGGTAAGCAGCGATTGAAGGGCGACACTTTGTTATTGAGAAAATCTTAATCGTAAAGATGCTAATAGCACTTAAAGCCAATTACGATCCTTTTCCTCTCATTGAATTTAAATATATGTATATATAACAAACCTTGTTCCATTATCGAAAGTTGGTGGTCTTTGGCAATGTAGTCAGCTAAAACGGAGTACTTGGCTTTTCCCGGTGCTAATTGGTAGGCCGTGATCTCTGCGTTCTTCAATTATACATATAATATGTTTGTAGGACAACATGTATGGGGTTGTATAAGGTTCCCTTGATTTTAAACTGTGTTTTTAATACCTCTAGCAGGCATTTTTGTGCAATGCAATCGAATGCTATTTTTGAAACAAATAATTACGGCCTATTTGCCTTACTTGGCAAAATGTCATGGTTTTATTTGGCCGGCGATTGCTGGCATTACGCATGACAAACCACACCGCATTGCTCATCGAATCCTTGGCCGAGGAGAATCTTGTGATGTCGTATAGACACCCTGTGTTATGGTTTTGTACAAGCGTCACTTTTATCTGTGCTGTTCCCCTATATTTTTGCAGAATCGTCGGTTGTCCACTTTGCTTACAAATGAATTTCTCTCATTTTCTTTCATTTCTCGCAGATCTTCTCTTAGTAAAGACAGTCACTAAACCATTTTGTTAGGATCAATGCTAGATCGTTTGCGTTTCGTGTTAGATGCTTGTTTACTATTTTATCTAGTCCAGCAGAGTTTGCGTCCTTTTCGGATAAACGCATTGCGTGGCTTTGTGTTCTTTTAAGCTCTATAGAATCTATCCCTGCGGAATGATTCTCGCTAGATTATTGAGTCCTTGCATATTTTGTGTTTGTTGAAAGAATGAATTCAGTTAGTGAGAGGCGGAACTATGCTAACGCATATATATGCGGTTTTTGTGCACTTAGTATTTAACAACAGAACCTAACTGTTAAACTTCTTTTTAGAGGTAACTTGCCATGCCCCTTGTTTACTTATGTCATAGTTGAAGTCACCTATAAGGGGCTTATGCTTGGCTGCACGTGTGCATAGTTTAACGCATGTTCCCACAGCCTTCGATGATTTAGCCTATCTAGCGCTCATCTAGGCTGTAAATGCATACCGCTTAATAATCCTACTGAATAATTCTAACTGTAAGTGATCTTAAAATGTGTACTACAAAAGCGATTAGACGATCGTATTGTGGTATCATCGCATAGAGTTTCAGATCCGTAGAGAGCACACATTTTGGCCGAAGTAGTTCCCTTCATTCTTTCGACAGGGTAGTCGCATGGAGAGCCTTGGTTGAGCATTGTCTTCTACCTGCGTACGTTGTTAGGCAGCGACATAGCACACATTCGATAGCAGGCGGTAATATTGCAATATGCGCGTGATATAGAACAATTGAAAAACATTTAGTTCAAACGTCCTAGCCGGTCTTTTTCTTCTGTGTAACTGTGGACGACAAGTCTACACCACTGCGGTCAAAACTCTTTCTGTTGGATACAGAGGGCACGGCAAATTGTAATTCGCACAGGGTTTATAATTGGAAATATCTCGCAGCCGCACTTGACTGAAAAAACTTGAGCTAGAAGCCAACCGTCGGGTTTGACAATTCTGTTCTAAAATTGAGAGTATCGATCGAATATTTAAGCATATTCCTTCATGCTGTTTATTGAGGATCCATCTGAGCATTTTTTGCTTACATTAACTCGGAGGTTTGTGATATTCGAAAACTCTCGCTGCACCTGTAGTTGAACCGTTTTAGCTAGCTCCCTGGGTCATACCAAAAATAAGATACAGCTCAAGCAAAAACATTTCTACCTTCAAGGAATCTATGACGTAAACTGATATTTCTGGAACGATATTTCTACTTCTCAAGGCATCTCAAGCAACAGAAGCGCGAGATCAACCGGGTGCTCTTTTTAAAGTGTGTGGTTGCGAGAGAACGTGTTATTTGATTTAAATCAACACACAACGGCATGTTTGGGGCTGTACGACTATTCTCTCGCCACCAGCCAACTTAAGGTGACTTTAAAACAAGGCACAATTTTCTTCCAAGCATGCCAGTATGTGGCTCTATGGCACTACTCATTCTCTGGCAAGCGCTCAGTCGGTGAAGGCACTTCGTATCGGTAGATATTTATTCATAATTTCATCGTCATATCTAGAAAAAAATAATTTTGTTCCGTGTCTATAAAATCATCCTCATTTAACAAGTTCTACGACACTTTAGTGTACCCAATCAAGATTTGGCTACTTTGTATATATATATATATATACATTTATATATATATATATATATATATATATATATATATATTTATATATATATATATATATATATATACATTTATATATATATATATATATATATATTATATATATATATATATATATATATATATATATATATATATATATGAGAGAGAGAGCAACTGAGAGATTTTGGCGCGCGTAGCCGAATGGCGACGAATAAAGCCTTATTCAACGAGAACGACCCATACAAATGGCGATTTCCACTCGAACAGATGGGGTGCGGCTGGATATTGCTAGGATGGATCGGGTACCGTAGCGCAGGGCAGCCCGGCAAAGCCGTAACAAGAAGCTGTCCTTGGCACGAACGCTCGTTGGACAGCCGCCGTGTTTTGAATGTCCTGTCATTCTCGTCCGAGAACCATAATCATTACGCGGGACCCGAGCTGGCCCGAGGGGTCCAATAGATTCCCCAACCTGTCTACGTCGGCTCGAATAGACTAGGCCGACATTGTCACGGGACAATGCCGACAGCCATGAGGCTATCGGCATCCAGCTTGCCATCCACCACGTTCTACGTCCTGAAATGGTCAGGGCGTTTCGACTGACTATCAACGCTCACACACACACACACACATACAGCGCGTTGGACGCGCGTGCTACAACTTCGTACGTAGACAATGCTATGCACGTCCACGTACACGCCGATTGTACTCGCTCAAACCGCGAGTAACTGGGCGCGCGGTAAAATGCCGCTTCGACTGACCCTCGGACCAATCGACGGCAGCAATGGCGAGGTTCTTCTTGATCCATAAAGGACCTCCGGTTTTTGCTGCCGGACCGACTATGCCGTTGCGCAGCTTCGCATGATAAATCGTAAATCGAGCTACGCATGTCGTGTGAGCATTAGCCACTGTAGCTAATGGCTCAAGTCAGGAGCCAAGGGGGTGGGCCGATCTCAAGAGACAATTGCCTTTTTCCTAATTAACCGCTCGTTCTTTGTAAGATTCTCGTCAGGTGAATTCGTCGTTGTGTGCTTGCTGTCGGCCGTGTGTTGGCGAGAGTTCGTCCGCAAATACAGCATATAGAGCATTTGTTGTGTATGGATAGAGTTGTGTTTATCTGTAGAAGTGGTAGTCGTAGTAGAAGTAGTAGTAGTGGTCCTAGTGTCGAGTCCGGTGGCGTGGCGGGTGCATTCGCCCTGCGTCTCGCGACCGGAGGAGACACATAGGTAGGTGCGCGGGTTCGAGCCCCACCGTTGCACCGATTTGTATTTATGGGGGTAGTCCGTCTATGAAGCAATGCGAAAAGCAGTGCCATAGACGTTAAATCTTGGCTGAGAGTCAGCCCAGAAAGCATTTTTTCACTACTACTAGCAGTGCACATGTCTGTCTGTATTGCATCCATTCGTATACATATGTCCGTTTAAGCAATGCCTCTACACAGGGTTCCGGGCTGTATCCCGTGCACTCGCGCGCATGTTTTGCATAGAGCGTACGGGAATCCTGCTACCACATACACATCTTGTCAATAAGTTACACATGCCAAGCAGCAACCTAGACACCAATCGGTTGGTCCACCAGTCACTCGAAAAGATGGATGATGGCTGAATAAACGAAGAAACATACACATATAAAAGAAATGTTTCTTCGTCGGCTGTCCAAACTGTCTACAGATAGATACAATATATAGATAGTGTTCTCCTTATATATGTGTCTCAATATATTACAGAGCAACTTATGATATATATATATATATATATATATATATATGGTACGTGTAGATGTATGGTATATATGGTACGTAGTGTCTTCCTACAACGTGTGTCTCTGCACATTTATACCCGAGCATTTAATACTTTATATTGGTAGGACACCACGATGTCTGCAGTTGGATGCCTTCAAATGAGGGGAAATACTTTTATAAAATAACGATAGGGATATAATGTACTATT